>JAUCBJ010001451.1:0-67906 GCA_032718475.1 Nemertoderma westbladi | reverse complement strand
GGTATGCTTGAGCATGTGGACGACTTCTGTTACCTGGGATCATGGATCCGGAAGTCAGGTGAGGACCTTCGAATACGTAAGGGAAAGGCATGGGCAGCCTTGAATAGGCTTTCCAGGATTTGGAAGTCACCGAGAATTAATCGGAAACTTAAGGTCCGGTTATTTAGAGCAGCAGTAGTTCCACTACTCCTCTACGGGAGTCCATGCTGGGCTCTAACTGCTGAGGACACCAAATCTCTGGATGGCACATTCACAAGAATGCTACGCCGGGTTCATTGTGTCAAGTACAATGCACACATCTCCAACCAGACACTATATAACATTGGAGGTGTCTCATTGGTTCCCCCAAGCTTGACACTAGAACAAAATCGCCTCCGCTTTGCAGGACATTGCTTTCGCCGTGAGGACCAGCCAGTGCATAATCTTGTATTTTGGCAGCCTCATGGAGTGAATAAGCATGGTGGACAGCCCATGACTTTCTTGAGACGCATCTTAAAGGACACTGGCCTTAAAGATGCGGATGATCTAGCAAATGTCATGGGTGATAGGGAGTTGTGGCGGTGCAATTTTGTTGACAAGCCGGCACAGCATTCTTAAAAATGCAGCTGCAATGCAGCATGCCGATCCTAGTAGTAGTAGTAGTAGTAGTAGGGTACTGTCAAAAACTTGTTGTTGTAGAAGACGTGTTCTTTTCAACGCCTGCCATGACACAACGAAGTTGAAAGGATTCCAACTATCTGAAATGCCACCTCATCGCGAGACTCAGCTGCCACGGGTTTCACCATAAACTCTGCTATCAACCTAAATGTGATAACAGGAATGAATTGTGTTCGTGTTATCTCTGTGGGAACCAGTGCACTCTTCTACACGCGCTTGAACTTGAATGCAGCAAAATTAAATTCTTGAAAGATCTTGACAGCCTGTAATTTTATATTTATTAAAACAATTTATTTACTTAATTATGTTAAGTTCTCTTTTAATCATCTATATTTTACACATACTGAAAGGTGAATGAAAGGCCTATGTGCCTAATTAATTTTAAAATATAATATTCACTCGTTGTCAGATGGGGTACTTTTTGAAAAATGAGAAACTTCACGTCTGTTTCAATTTAGCCAGTTAAACAGATATACAATATTACTACACTGCAGCTGTCTGTCACTGTCTCTTGCTCTTCTTAATGTTACTCTTCTTGTTGTACTGTACAGTACTTCTTGTTTATTGTGCTACTGTATATTTATGTTTTGTTCCCACCTCGGTGTGTAGGCCTACGATTAAATTAAATTAATTAATTAATAAAGATGACGCCAGGGTTTAGTAATTTCTAAATAGGTAATTTCAAACTTCATCCGTCTGATATTGCAAGCTAAAATGTGATCAGGACGAAACTTGTCCATTCTCTATAAAGCACTTGCTTAAACTTTTAGTTTACCTAATTTCAATTACTGTATGACAAAACTAATTTCAATTACTGTATGACAAAACGTGTGAAATTAGTTATAATTGCATTGTTTCCAAAGTCGTCATATTATTTTTTCATTTTTATTTTTAAATTTTTTTGACAATAATAAAACGTTGGAATAACTTTTCTGGTTAGCAGGGGTAATGTAGTAAATATGATATTTATTAACTTTATTTTAGAATTTTCATACAGTACTATGCGACGGGTGTGGCCTACCTTTTAATTAGCCTACTCTGTATAACCTTTTCCTTTCCTTCAATATGATGTTGTGGTGCAATCCGGTGAGACCGGAATACGGGTAACTATTAAAAACGAGTTGGATTACAAGACTCGCGCAGAACAAGACTAGATAAAAAAGTGTGACTTTGCATTTATGTACATAACCAGATCGGTTATTGTTTTGGTTAGATAAATTTGCCTCTGTAACTTAGCAATACTGAGGGGGGGGGGGGGGTGGTGGGGGGGTGGATACGGCCCACCCACTGTATTTTTGTAATCGTTTAATGAAATCCTACGAAATTTGGACTATACGTAAAAAATTTTCGAAGAACATTTTCAAAACTCAAAATATGAAAATTTCATGCTGGTTTAATTTTTTTAATTGATTTCTGGTTCTATTTTAATTTATTGTCTACAGTCCCTATCTCATTCTAGATGCCGTTTCTCAAACTGGGTACCTTTTCTCTTACCTCACTCTTACTAACTCAAACCTGTCTGGTTTACTCAAACCCAACTCAAACTCGCGTAACCACCCACTGTGCACTGTGTAGCATTCATACAACAAGCTGTCTGTGTTTAATGGCCCACTCGCTTCTGTTATACTCTGCCTACGGGTTTGATGGTCTCCTGCTGTTATAACATTCCCTAAACTTGATTTGTTTGTGTGTAATTAACTCCAGTAGACAGTGAGAATTAAGTTGCAGACTCAGTGACTCAATTTATTTTTAAATTTCAGAATAAAAAAATTATATGCTAAATTATTAAACTGAAGATTTATTAATTTTTTATTACATTTATTAAGTATGTATGACTCATAACATATTAACGTTATTTTACATTAAAATATAACCATATAATATAACCAACCAATTTTATAAATTTATTTTAATGTCGCGTATATTTCGCTAATGTTTCTAACGTTTAACTTTAATGTTTTACTAATGTTTAATTCTCTATTACATCGTCAACACAATTATTCGCAATACATCCGGGTGTGGGTATACCGGGCAAAGGGGCCAGAGGAAACCTCTGTAATTATAGACAGGGTCATATTTATGGGAGGGGGGGGGGGGGGGGGGGGTTGCGAGGTCCCATATGCACTAATAATTCTTAATTAACCATTAGATTTTTAAACTGATATGTCTTGTAAGGCACCAATTGACATCAAACAGACAGACAACAGAACACCAATTTCCCACAACAATATTCCCAGATTAAAACTTTCTCTACAAACAGACCAAGTCAGTGTGGTTTAGTTAACAACATACATTTAGTAAAGCCCAGAAAGGAACTGCGTGATTGACATATCTTTTATGAGACACACCCAAGCCAGCAGATGATGTAATTCAACCCATTAACTCAAGAGCCCAAGCAACAGAAAGAGGCCACTTCCCCATGTGGTGCCTCACTCAACCAGAGTAATTATCCATCCCGTACAGGAAGAGTAGTGCTGAGTATGGCATGGCACAGTTGGAAGTCAACCTTGCTCAAACCATGGCGCCAGACTCTAGTTTGAGTTAGATTGAGCTGGCTGCATCTTTCTGAATTCTCAACTCTTACCCCAGTCTTACCTACTGAAATTCTCCGTTGACTAACATTACTAAAAGGTTTGAGAAATGATACCCAGTTTGAGAAATAATATTCAGAATGAGATAGGGACTGTAGTTAAGTAATAATTTTAACGATTCTCTATTTTAGTTATACTGTATGTAATTTTAAATATTGTCTACTTTGGTTATATCATTATTATATTATATTATAATTATTAATTATACAGTATTATAATTATTTATTGTATTAATTTATTATTATTCATTTATTCCAGACATACTATGTCCATAGTAAAAATAGGTGATTAATAAATTATACATACACAATACACGGTAACAGCACAAAACCATAAAATTATTAAGATAAGTATGTAATGTATGCCTACCTTACTTGTATAGTATTTCCGACAATAAGTAAGTATATTCTATAATTATTTAAATTCACAAAAGTAGACTTGTGTTGCGCATTGTGTGCAACCGTGACGTCTCTGACGTCACTCTTATGGTCGCTTTAATAAGAGAGTTATCACAGTTATTTACACGATTAAACAAACTTTCTATTGATTTGTGCCGCAAATGAATAAAACAAGGTAAATTGTTTACACCGAAAAATAATGACATACTTTCGCCCGATTGAATAGAGAATAATAGCCTAGCTGCCCTATTGTATGCTACCTTAAGTCTGTTATAAACTGTAGAGGAATAATTACTTCGCGACCATAAAGAATTACAATACAGCGGTGAGTGTAATTAATGTTATTGTTATTGTTGTTATTGTGTAAAACTCAACCACTCGGACAGAATAGTTGAATTTAGCTAAACTGAAAACGAGTGAAAAAAGCCGTATTATGATGCACTTACATTTAAAAAAATCAAATAATATTCCTTTAAATTTAATGTTAATCTCACAAATTGCCAGTTGTAATATAAAGTAATAAATTAACGTATGTCATCTAGAATTCAGAAGTACGGTACCGTACGGTGCATACAGACAGACAGACATCTGCTGATCTGGACATAGAGCAGTACCGTAGCAGTGCAAAGTGTAGAACATAGAATCCAGGAATCGCTTGTAAGTGCTGAAGTGTCAAATCTCAACAAAACTCAAAACCCACAACTTCTCAGCTTAAATGTTAAAAGATGAGTATCAGCAGTGACGAGGTTAATTATCTAGTATATCGATATCTGCAGGAATCGGGGTTCATCCATTCCGCGTTCGTGTTCGGAATGGAAAGCCACGCCACGCAGTCGACGATTAACGAAACTATAGTCCCGCCTGCCGCACTCATATCCATCATACAGAAAGGACTACAATACGTGGAGGCGGAGATATCCGTCAACGAGGACGGATCCACTGTTGATTCTAGAACTATTGAACAACTCTCTCTTATAGACGCAGTAATGCCGGACATTGTTCAGCACACGAGGGCTCAAATAAAATCCCGCATGAGCGAAAATAAAAGTAACAACAGCGCCAACGCAACCACTGCTGGTTTAGAGTCTATGAAAGGTGACGGTTTGCCGGTGTTTATAAACAAGGAGGAGGGGGATGGTAAGACCGAGGCCATGGATTGTTCCGAAGAAGGGATTGAGATAAAACAGTCGCGAGTTACTCTGCTGAAAGGCCACGAATCTGAGGTTTTTAGTTGCGCGTGGAATCCCGCGCAGGATCTCCTAGCCTCGGGCAGCGGCGACTCTACGGCGCGCCTGTGGGATCTGAACGAAGGAACAACCTCGGCTAACCCGCAACTCGTACTGCGTCACTGCATCCGCGAGGGCGGCCAGGAGGTGCCTAGCAACAAGGATGTGACGTCATTAGATTGGAACTCGGAAGGGAGTCTGTTGGGAACCGGTTCGTACGACGGATACGCGAGAATCTGGTCGACTAAAGGCGAACTAGTCGCCACGTTGGGGCAACACAAGGGCCCGATATTCGCGCTCAAATGGAACCGCAAAGGGAACTATGTGCTCACGGCCGGGGTCGATAAGAGTACGATCATATGGGACGCGGGGAGCGGCGAGTGTCGTCAGCAGTTCACCTTCCACACGGCCCCAGCACTAGACGTAGACTGGCAGAGTAACAACACATTCGCTTCCTGCTCCACAGACGAGCGAATTCTCGTGTGTAAACTCGGCGTGGATAAACCCATCAAGGTGTTCACCGGTCACTCGAATGAGGTGAACGCGATCAAATGGGACCCGGCGGGTTCCCTGCTCGCGAGTTGCTCCGACGATATGAGCGTAAAGATCTGGACCACGAAACAGGACTCCTACGTTCACAGTTTGCAAGCGCACAATCGGGAGATCTACACGATTAAATGGTCGCCGTGTGGCCCCGGTACGGACAACCCCAACGCCACGCTGCTACTCGCTAGCGCTAGTTTCGACTCCACCGTGCGTCTGTGGGACGTAGAGCGAGGCCAGTGCGTCCACACGCTGACGCGACACACCGAACCCGTGTACTCTGTAGGATTCTCCCCCGATGGTAAGTACCTGGCTAGCGGCTCCTTCGACAAGTGCGTGCACATCTGGTCCACCCAGACGGGCGGTTTGGTTCACACCTACCGCGGTCTCGGGGGTATTTTTGAGGTTTCGTGGAACCATCGAGGTGACAGAGTTGGCGCCAGCGCCAGCGACGGAACTGTATGCGTTATGGACCTTAGGAAGATGTAATTAGGTGCAGTCAGTCTACCATTTATTTACGTCTAGTTCATCAACTATTGTATCCCTTGTGTACAGCATCATTCAATGTTTGTAAAATACCCGGTTATGTTAGTTTATATCACTTATATAAATTCTGAGTAATACTTTATTCCTTATATTTGCATCAATTCCATATTCAGGTGGTTCACATTCACCATTATTGCATCTCTCAAATATGTTCCACCTCAAACAGTAACATTTAAATTTCCTAAAAATTGATTCCACCCCACCAAAAATACATTGCTCGAACATTGCTAACATCCCTCGAATAAAAAGTGGGATTTCTTTATTCCGACTGTCTGTTAAATATTCGTTATGTTTTTAGAATTGAGAAGTTCTGTCTCCAAAATATGTAAAATTTGGTACGAATCCGCATACACAGTTTCTAGAAAGACACGAAAACATAGTGATATCAGGTTAGGATATTTTTTTTATTTATTATTGTTGTTTTGAGTTAATATTTTGATGGTATTGCTCTGGAAGGGAGTGGTAGCATAAAGATGGTTCTTTGCAAAGTATTTCGACAGTCGCGGTATTATTGATCAGTGAAATTGAGAGATAACATAATACTACAGAAATGTCATTAAAATTGTTACGAGATTACTTCGATAATAAACGAGATAGAAGAATCTTGATATTCCATACATTTTGAGAAAACAGTTGTTTAAAATGTTCATTTTTACTGAACCAAATGTGGTGCAATTAAGCACAGTCAATGAGATATCAATCCTTCATACTTGTGACGCGGACGCCGTGAAGCAAGTATTTGTTATAACAAAAACAAGTAATAACATAACAGTCTGACATTGCGGCACACCACGTAGCTGTTGGTCGTCGCAATGTTTATCCAGTAATGGAAAGGAGCAGGTTACAGCAGTACGGTATCGTATGCAAAACAATAAACTAAAGTCATTACAACAAGTTCCAGTTTCATTTTCGGGAGTAATCCGCTGTTAATTACTACTATTTTTTCAACTGGAGAGGGATGACATCTATGATTGCGTCGGAAGTCCCCCCACCCACCCCGCCACCCACCCCGCCACACCCCCTATAATAATAATAATAAATTATAGAGCGCCTTACTGATTAGTGTTTCAAGTCGCTTAAAATGGTGACCGATGCTAAAAGTGATAGTTAAAAACACAGCATTATTTAGTAAATACAAATTATTCATAAGTCTTGTAAAAGCTTTTGCGTAATTAGCCGGTTATTTTCCCCGTAAAGTACTCTGTAGTTGGTTTACTGGGCATAAAAAGGCCGTGTCCTTACTGTACTGGTGTTTTAGAGGACATAAAAGCCATTTCTTCTGTATTTGTACTTTAGAGGACATAATCCGCAATTTCGGGACGCAATAAGCTCGATACTCTTGAAAACAGTGTCGCTACCATGACGACGGCTAACAGCTGATATTGCCACGTCGACATTTCTTTGTTTCTTTGTTCTCTCGTTGTTCGGTCGACCAATCAGAGCGTTTTTTGTCTCTGTGTTGGAGGTGGATACAGAAACTCAGGAATTCTGTGTTATGTTTTTGCCCAGAGCCTAAGAACACCGGCTTTTGGCACCTCCGTGTTTCAGTCTTTAGTCTTACATTAGTAGGCTTAATTATAGAACGTATATCTGTTATCGAGTTACCTTATCAATGCTTACTAAACATATCATGCATATCTTACTTAACATTACTGCTTTTGCTGTCGGTTATTCATTATATTTGTTGATGGAAGATTATATTTCGGAATACTGATCAATAGTCAGACACCCAACCTTCTTGATATACTAAAGGTTAGAGAGACCGGTTACAGATAAACGATTGCGACCTATGTTAAGTGGTTTGAAGTGAATCTCATGCTATTTTATAGGCCCTACATGTATTGTCTGTTATTCTCTTTGTATGTGACTAAAATTAGTGAAGGTCGGCAGATTGGTGTGCAGCATTGTGCAGCATTGTGTATGATTGTGACTGATAACAAAGCATCTCCTAAAGAATGCGCCATATACGTGAATCTATAGCCTTTTCGTTGTGTCTAGTTTAAGTCATAACTCTGTTTACATATTTAGAGCGCCACGTCCTAAAGGAACTGTTAATATTTCCCGAAAGTGAATAATATTTGTCAGAGATTATATATTACGATCAGTCGAATAATACGGTAGGCTTACACCATCAATCATTAAGCTTCCGAATTCAGTCTCCCGGGTATATCCAGCGGGTGAATGATTGCGCATAGACTGGCTTCGGCTAATGTAGTGTATCAAATACTCGTCATAGGCTAAAGACTATATATCATCTAAAAGACATCCTAATTTGGCAGGTTAAACTGTCAAAGGTCTTAAAAGCGCAAACAATAACAGATATTGCTTCTGGATTGCGGCGTAAGCAATCAAGTCTAAAGTACCGGTACCGGTCGAACGGTAACCTGTACTGCTGTAACCAGTAGGCCTGACTGCCTGATCATCCGAACCGGTACTTACAGTACAGGTACAGCAGTATTATTCGATTTTGATAATTATATACCGGTAGGCCTTAATAATTAATCAGGGACTGCAGCCCTGGGTTTTTTATTGAGATTTTACTTATTTCTGTCAGTTTTATTTATTTGTAGGCCAGTATTGAGCAGAAGGCGTGTAAGCTTGCTCAGTCTATACAGACAATTGTAGGCTGGACTGTTGTTGTCTGGCTGTTGTTGGGTCTGAACGGATTGCAGTGTGTGTAGAGTCTGTCCGATAAAGTACGGTTAGGAAGTAGGGGCAGCCAGAGCTGTAAGGTCAATCCCCACCTAAAGAATAAGTCGTACTACCGTGTTAGAACGCATACTAACTAACCATTTTGGAATCTGCACATACTGTAGTTTATTTAGGCTTGATAGTAGTCTGCCATCGTTTGGTCTGTACTTTGTTTGTGTAGTCTGTACGGGTAGCGTATAATTTTATTTAGATAATTTGTAGGCTGGATAGTTGTCTGGCTGTTGTTGGGTTTGAGGAAATTTCGGTGTGTGTAGAGCATCTGTCCGATAAAGTGCTAAGTTAGGAAAGTAGGGGCTTCAAGTGCTGTGAGGTAAACCCCCTGTGAAAGAATAAGTCGTACTACTGGGTTAGAACGCATACTAACTAATCATTTCGGAGTCTGCATATACCGTAGTTTGTTTAGGCTTGATAGTAGTCTGTCAGTATTTGGTCTGCATTTTTGTTTGAATGGTTTGTACGCGTAGCGTAATATTTATTATTCAGAGTTTATGCTATTATTCGCAACATTCATATCCCCAAGTTTATTCCTACAGTAATTGTGTTTGTTATACATACCGTTATAGTTAAACTAACCCCGGTACTACATCAGGGCTGCTCGGCGTAGGTAAAGACTGGAGATTTTGTGCTTTGGTCACTCCGGCAGATACCGTGGTTCTTTTAGCTGTTCAAGTATTTTTAACTACTAATTATTTGTTGTACAAGTACTTGTACCTAATTTAGGGTTTAGTGTACAGTACTTTCCGAAGGTAATTAGTGTGTAGGCAGTGTATTTGTGTTGTAAAGTGGTTAATAGGCACGTTGGTTCTGGTAGACCGCGGTAATTAACTTCTGGGTAGGAACACTCCGTGATACATAACGTAGTACCTATAGCGATACGGTTATAGGTCGTCAGGCGGTGGTATTTTCCTATCTGGACAACGCAGTATATTTACTACTACTTATTATTTTCAAATACCGTAGTAACCTGTCCGTTGTAATAACCAGATATTCTAACCCTTTGTTAGGCTGGTTAGTAGACTTCTTGTAAAATGACCCTAAAAATTTGTATTTGTGTATTTGTAATTAAAATTTTTGTGTTTATTTAGAGATTGTAATCTCAACCCGAATTGTACGTAATTTGTAGTATTAAGTAACTTAGGTAAATTAGAATTATTTGTTTTAGTGTCTAACAAGTAGCACTCCACTGAGAGCGCACAGCTTATGTGTAGTGACTCCCCCAGAAATAATAACATTTATTTCAAATATTGACAAAAACCCATTAAACGGGTATATATATATTATAAATCAACTCAAACGATTTATAAATAGTAGGCCTGCCATACAACAACTAGGTCTCAATATCAGTTGGACTACTGCTTAAATAACGGTAATAAAGTAAGTTAAAGTAACCAAGTAACCCTTAAAATTCAGAAATTCAATTATTCTAAAATAATTGACATACCGGTATTTACAATAGGCTTATTATATTTATTTCTATAAATTTTAGGCTGAAATCATACCGGTATTCTGTAATTTAATTCTAGTCTGTAATTATACTTATATATATACCTTATAAGTGTAAGCTGTATACCGGTATTCACGATAGGCCTATTATATATATATAAATTTAGGCTGAAATCATACCGGTATTCTGTAATTAATTCTAGTTAATAATAATACTTATATATACTATAAGCATACCGGTATTATAATATATTATATATATCACGCTACACTGAGTAGCAGTATCGGTAATTAATTACTAGGCTAGCAGTTAATACTGAATTACTAGACTTGCTTAGACTGTAATATAGCAGTAGGCATACAACTGTACAAACAAACATGTCTGACACAACACAAACATTGTCAGATAGTCTCTTAGAGGGTGTTAGAATGAGTATTAGACTTAGACAGCGTCTTAAAAGGATCTGTGACCAAGATCAAAGTATAGAACATCCTAGACCAAAGTCCAAGTCACCTCCCACTGTGAGGAAGGTCATCCCTCCTGTAATAATCTCAGACCCTAGGCTAGTCCAACATCGTAGGTCAATCATAGGCACTCGAGCTCAGGTCAAGCGGGACCAAGAAGCAGCGGAACAGCAACAACCCGCGAGCCAAGAACTTATTTCTCAGCGGCCCGACAGCTCCAGTAGTGAGGATACTGTAGAGCTGACACCCGAGCGCGGAGCAAAGATGACGGATGCGGTTTATTCGGATCCCCTTCTCATCCTTCCTGCAGCCGTACTCACTAGGTTATTGATCGCGGTGGAAGAACACCAGATCGATTGGGCGAGAAGTAAGCGATCAACTAAAGATAGTTATGAGGGATACACAAGGGAAGAACTGAAGTCTATGGTCGAGTCGCAATGGAACTTCCCCGGACCCGGACTCCCGTTTGATTTATCAGAAGCTGCCTGGGAAGACATACACCGGATGGGAGTAGCCAAGGAGACCACCGATCCAGCTGTGTGGAAGAGGTCCGCAGCCGGATACGCACAGGGATTCTTCAGCTCTATGGAGCGAGTAGAAAAACAACTGTTTCAACAACCCCCAGGACCTCAAGAGCAGGGACAACTGCTTTATCAAGTTAGAGAAAGAATTCTACGAATCAGGCTAATCTTATCAGCCTTTGAGGAGGCTTCTAAAAGAAGACAAGACACGTCGTTGCAAGTTGCTGTAAAGACTTGGTTTCAACGGGTGAGTCTCCAGGTTCAAGGAACGGCTCAGTGGAAAGCTCAGCTAGAGGAGCGCTCAACCCATGGAGAATCCACGGATGCTACCTTTTCCCAAGTGGAAAGTGAAGCGACCGCAGAGAAGCTGCATAAGAGGGATGCCATTGACATTTATCTGTCAGACTATCAACGTTTTTTAGGTGATGAAGAGTTGAGGAGAAGGTTAGGCGGACTTAGCCCTAATAGTGAAGGAGCCCAGCGTGTGTTGGACGCAATCGATGTGGATAGGTTAGCTGCGAACCAAGCTAAATTCAATGAAAGTATCCGCATCGCTAACGTTCAAGAAGAACAAATAAAGAAAAAACGTATAGAAGACAAAAAGATAGCAGCAGTGGCAGAAGCAGAAAGAAAGGCGGCAGTGGCAGAGGCAGAAAGAAAAGCGACCTTGGCAGAAGCAGCGGCAGAAGCGGAAAGAGAGATAGCGGTGGCAGAAGCAGAACGGAGAGCGGCTGAAGAGATCGCCCAACTGGAGTTGGAAAATCTTCAAGAGAAGCAAGACGACTTCAGTAAACAGTTAACAGCTAGTAATATGCAGATGATGAATCGATCTACTCCCAAAAGACAGGGTTATACATCATCTGAGGAAGGCGATACCACCGATCCTGAAGGCGGAGGAAATCGATCTCGCCTAAGCAGACATAAAAGAATGTCCCACCGTCAGAAATTGCCTGATTTGCCCCCAGCTGTTAGGAGGCAACTAAATAACACAAACTTAGGTAGTACAGAACCCACAGACCAAATAATTAAAATAGAAAGACTCCCTACTATAGTAGATGAGCCTGAAATAATTAGGCCTGTTCTTGAAATCACCCCTTCGGTGATAGAGACACCTGTACTCCCAGAACCTGCCTTTAAATTCCCTTTACACAGCACCAAATTATCTGTGCCTAGAGGAACAGCCCTTGAAACAGTGTCGGTCCTGGACTCCGAGCGAAATATAAAGGATATATCGCCCGTAGTCCCTCGTCTGCCCGCTACGACGTTGGCGGATCCCGCTTCGGCGGTTGATTGGGTAGACGAGAGACGGCGGGGAATGGACATTCTCCTCGGAAAGATGGAGGAGAATCGAGTGCGCTCCTCCCAACAGGTCCGAGAGTTAGAAGGGACTGTTCAACAGTTAAAGGGAACCGTAAAGGAAAGTAGGTTAGAGTTGCAAGAAGTGCAGCAAAATATCGCGCTAGAACGTGATAAATTAGTAAATTTACAAAAGGGTATACCACCACCCCCTGTAACAATGTGTCAACCTGTTAGGTCTGAAGTATCTCATGCGCAAGGTGTGGAGCCTACACGCATATATACTGCTAGCGAGGTAGAAACTCCTATAGTGAACCCTATTAAGGGTAATTATAGACCTGTTGATAATGATATTCCCTATAGACCTGATCATAGTCCGAGAAATTTATATACCGATAACTCGATATTAAATAACACGATGGCCCAAGAAAGTTTTACGCGCCAAATGGCTAGAACCGAAGCCCGGCAAGCGGTAAAGGTGGGAGAGATCGTCAAGTTCAATGGAGATGAGATGAAATGGTTACCTTTTAATGAATATTATAAAGATAACATACAGAACTCTGTACTATCTAATGGAGAGAAACTTAGATTCCTCATAGAGTGCTTGGAAGGATCTCCCAAGTTAATGGCGCTAAAGTTTATTGGACATCCAGACGGATTAAGACAAGTTTGGGATACACTAAACATCAGGTATGGTAATAGGAATAACATAGCTAGGTATTTGTATGCAAAATTAATGGCGCCCCGAAAGTTTCTTAGCAGCGGGATTATAGAGTTTTCCGATGAGATTCAGGAGATCTGTAGACAATTAGATTGGCTAGGTAAGTCTCATGAATACCAGAATTCTATGGTTGTAGGAGCCTTAGCATCTACTTTGCCCAAGGGTGGAGTAGGTACACGCTGGGACAAGAAAGTGTTATATATGATGGAACAACAACGACGAGACCCTACCATGGCTGATCTCATGTCATTCTTAGATGGAGAAGTGAAATTACAGCTCCTAAGGCAGTCCAGAGAGAAGACACTGGAAAACAAGGTAAGTGAGAAACCCGTTTCTAGGAGAAGGGTAACACCAGTGTGTTATACAGACGACGGCGAAAGCCAGACTTCTCAAGGAGAGGATAGCGGGAAAGACACTGAAAGATCTTATTATGTCAATAAAACGCCTAAAGAACAGGTAAGTAAATTCAAGTCTCGAACCAATGACAGGAGAGAACAGGTAAGAAAAACTCCTCCTACGTCTCCCAAGAGAATTCAGGTGAGAAAGCCCGAGGAAAGAACGAACGTGCACCACACAGCACATGTTAAAGTAAGTAACATCAAGCCCAAATGTGTGCTGTGCGATGGGCCCCACCGTTTAAGTGCGTGTGATGAATTCCTGAGGAAATCACTAAAGGACAGACGTGAAGTCATGTGGGATAAGCGGTTGTGTTATAATTGCCTCAGACGAGGACACCAACGGCGAACCTGTTACTCCGACGTAAGGTGTGCAAAGTGCGGCGCAAAACATCATATCTTGTTGCACACGGAATTCGAACGAAACAGCCCGAGTCAGGTAAGTGAGTCCGAACTACATGTCCAATTCAGTGATGTGAACGACACTGACCAATATTCTGAGATGGAAGGATTCTATACGGACGAATTCTCCGACGAAAACGAATCCTGTTACCTAACAAATACCGCAGTGTATCGAGCACTTACGTATGAAAAAGACACCGACAGCGAGCCCCCCCTAACTACTTCTGACAGACAACCATCTTGGAAAGCACCACCTTCCAATGTAGGAATCCGAGAATTTCCTGTAGTACAGGTAAGGGTCCACGGACCTAAAAGGAGTTATGTAGTGAACGCCCTCCTTGACTCCGGTAGTACAGGAACATTCATCGACAAAGAACTAGCCGAAGACATCTTTGCTGGACAACCCAAGTTCCGAACTAAGCTAAACATGTCAGGAATTATGCAGGTTTGGAAATCTACAGTAATCGCAGATTATTATGTAGGTGCGTTGTCCACCCCCCAGGATGAACTAGGAGAACACAGCATAAGGTCAGTAAAAATGTTAGCGATAAAGAACTTCGCGACCAGCCAAGTGGAACCTTATAACTGGGATGAGGACGATTTCACCCAGCAGTTTGAAATACCTAGATTCAACACCGATTACCCTGGAGTCCAAATACTCATCGGTCAAAATGCGCATGAAGCGCTCGAGACATTGGAGAAACGGCCTGCTCAACCGCAACCTCTACAAGTTTATGCGGGAAGAACTAGAGTAGGTTGGTACTTTACTGGCCCTTCTCGTAGAACTCTTATGGAAAGATTACCAAAAGAACAGGTATATCAATTAAGTGAACGGGAAGTGGAGAGCAGTGAAGTTGACGACCCAACTGAGGGAACACCATACTCCTCAGATAATGACGACATCAACTCCAATGTAGATCAATGGAGACATTGCCCCGAGACGATCAATCTAGCCGACATCGCTTCCAGAGGAGCAACTCCTCAAGAACTTACAGATACTCCAAACCGGTTAGGTGGACCCGACTTCCTAAGTAAAGAAGATGAATGGCCTCCTCAGCTTAACCCGGTGAAGATTAGACAGGCCAAGGGAGCGGAGAAAGTAACACAACCACTCAATCGCCCAGCTGGTCGTTTATGTTTACCGGAAAGAGACCGAAAACTGTCCGGAAACTATGGAAGGCAAGATACTCTTCCCACGACCACCTCCCTAATCCAACAAATATCTAGGGACTCCATAACGTAACAACATACGGAGTGGGTGTGTGACTACATTATTTTATATTTATTTTATTATTTTATATTATGTATGTATTATTATGTAATTTTATTATAATCGTTTTCTTTAATTTTATTTAGTAGAATGTTATTTAGTGATTATTTAGTAGATTAGTGCAATATATTAGTGTTTATTACTTAATTACTTATATATTATATTTAGTGCGACGGCGAGAAATAATTCTTTTTCTCTTTCCTTACTGTCCGTATTACATTATAAATACGTGACTACAGTAAGATGAAATGTCCGTACTTATTAAAGTACAATAAAGCCACTACTATATTCAAGTATTATTGGTAGGCAGAGTATTAGGAATGCAAAGTTCAGATCCTCGTGTCTCGGCTAAACCAAGCTCTGGGTAGACCTTGGAAACGACTTGCCTCTTCACACTGACATTGCTTCGTGCGATATTGCTCTCATACCGTATATTAAATAATACATATAGTAGCGTGATGTCCCTTTAACAGTAGCGTAAAACGCAAAATAAATCTGTTAAACCCTTTGACCATCTGCAATTCTAGTCGATTAAGATATCGCGGCACCCACCGATATACTTGAAAGACAAAATTCTAGAATCAGTGGTTAACGTCCCCAGACAAGTTCTGGAATAAATTGGTGCCCATCTCAAATATTAATTATTTAATATTTACAAATCTATAAATCAAAATCTGTAAAATTCAGATCCTTTAACAATTCTAGTCGATTAAGATATCGTAGCACTTACCGATACTCTTAAAAGACAATTTTCATAGAATTAAGGATCCTATGTCCCCAGACCTGCTCTGGAATCAAATTGTGTCAATTTAACTATCAAATAATAAAATTTCAGGGAATAAATTTAAATTCATACTTTAATGAATTTAATAAATTGCAATTTTATACAATTTATAACATTCCCAAAATTCCATTAATTAATAGATCATGGGAGCGGAGATTCACTATATTAAGTGTATTTGTGTGTGAGAATCTCCAATGTATAGTCAATAGCCGATAAAATTCATAAAATCATATATAGAGAGGATATTGACAATTAAAGAATTACTATTAAATAGCATCCCAGATCTGTATGCATGAGAATTACCCTAATTCTACCGCTAGCTTTCCATAATGTCACCATGGCAACAACCACGCTAGAATTAGAAGTGAGTTAAAAGAACAATAAAGGGCTTGCGTATTGAATAGCATACGGAATAAATAGCACACCGCTAGTATCCAAGGATACATAATAACAACGTGACATTCTGGAAGGCACTTGACTAACGGACAAATGACCCGAAATGTGTGATAGAATGTGTACCATTTGTGACTGTTACGTGGAATTTGTGCGTTTGTAGGTGAATGTTACTACTAAAGTGTGTTTACAGTAGCGAGTCGCAATTGTGAAAGTAACCCTAACTCTCCAGTAAGAACCTGAAGTATATCTAAGCCTTTGGGACGGACGGTGGAGTGGCTCGTGCTGGTTGTTGTAGTCGTTGTGCAGCTACGACGTTGGCGATAGGCACATCGGCGAAAGTACACCAGCGCTGAGGATCTCGCACTGTCCGGGGGCAGAGAGGGGTAGGCAGCGACGCCCGCTCGCCTAAATATAAACTCATTATAATATGGATAAACTTATATAGCAGATATGATTGAGTTGATAGAAGATGATCTTGGTATCAGGGAACGATATACTCTACCTTTACAAGCGTTTGTTGATAGCTTGATACGCGGCGACGCTGGTCCAACTACTACGGAGGACGATGGTCGTTATATCTAACCGCCAATGTCCCGGGAGCAACTTGCGCGTGGGTTAGACTGTAGAAAATTCACCGCTCGCTATACGCATCGTAATGGTACGTATATGGACTTCTTAACTACTGGTCATCCTATCGACCTACACGATACGAACGATATAGACACCAAAGGGAAATGGTTTATTTAAATATCATACCCAGCGGAAGCGGAACGATAAACTGAGACTCGAACACGAAAATTCTATTCGAAACCGACTCGAAAGTGCAGATGTCGAAGAGCCGGATAAATGCAGCGACTCCACCAAATACCTGGAATTCTTGAGAGAAACCTATCTCGATATTACCAGTCAACAGAATCTAGAAACTCGATATCCTCAAGGTATACATCATGACCGCATGGTAGAACTCAAACGGCTCTATTCCACTATGATGTATCTTACCGCCGATCGATCGCTACCTGTTGTACCGGATAGCTTCGAACGGATGGAGGAATATTGTAAGCTGGAGAAAGATCACTCGCGTTTCCCCTACAAGACGTGCGTTTTTGGTATTATTGCGATGAATGCCCAAGACCCAACCAACAAACGGAAAGACATAAACATCCGCGGAGACGTTGCTTTAAACACGGTTTTACTCGCTATACTTACGGGAGTTTCGAGCGAAACTTGTTCGATGTATCACCTACGCTCTTTCGACTCAGACGATCCTTAAATAAACCAATGATCAGAGTTTCGGAATACTCGATCAGAACTCCTCATTCCCTAGTGAGACTTCAGACTCTTGATCCTATTAGTATGACGGATCCTCCCGAGCTGTACTCACTGCTCAAAGATCTAGTGTTACCTGAACAATTAGTCGGTGGCACCCCAGTTGTGGGCTTCCTAGATATTAGCCCATTCTACCTAGCCGGATTGGGACGCGGACATTTAATATCGCCGTTTAACCCTTACCATCGTCCCGGCTTAACACGATATAACCTGTCACCAAAGTGGCGGAGAACGTTGTACCAAACGAGTTAAACGCTATTCTACAAAGATCAGAAAGGAAACCTGCGTTTGTTCAGATAAACGTAAGTTGTAACAGCAAGTCCAAGCGATAAACGAATTGTCTTTATCTCAGTTCGATTGTGAAATCCAGAATCTCTAAGAAGATATCGAACTTAGACAACCCCATTCTCTGCGAGAGTTTTGGATGGACGTATCCAGCTACGAGCGGAGGAAAATCAGCTCGAGGAGAAGCATATCGAAACGGCGGATACCCCGACCATAGTCCTACACCTTCTGATGCAATCATATTGCACCCTTCACCCAGGATTTATAGCCCTCCTAGTAAAGTGGCTCGCCCCAGAGAGAGAAGGACTCTTGCTAGCCTCAAAAAACTGCGTAAACGCCGTCTGCGTAAGAAAGACTAACTGTTTAGAGTATCTTTATATTTTAGAAACTGTGATTTGTTATATTTTATAGACTTAAATCCCATTTTCTGGGAGCGGTGTAAAAGCTTTTGCGTAATTAGCCGGTTATTTTCCCCGTAAAGTACTCTGTAGTTGGTTTACTGGGCATAAAAAGGCCGTGTCCTTACTGTACTGGTGTTTTAGAGGACATAAAAGCCATTTCTTCTGTATTTGTACTTTAGAGGACATAATCCGCAATTTCGGGACGCAATAAGCTCGATACTCTTGAAAACAGTGTCGCTACCATGACGACGGCTAACAGCTGATATTGCCACGTCGACATTTCTTTGTTTCTTTGTTCTCTCGTTGTTCGGTCGACCAATCAGAGCGTTTTTTGTCTCTGTGTTGGAGGTGGATACAGAAACTCAGGAATTCTGTGTTATGTTTTTGCCCAGAGCCTAAGAACACCGGCTTTTGGCACCTCCGTGTTTCAGTCTTTAGTCTTACATTAGTAGGCTTAATTATAGAACGTATATCTGTTATCGAGTTACCTTATCAATGCTTACTAAACATATCATGCATATCTTACTTAACATTACTGCTTTTGCTGTCGGTTATTCATTATATTTGTTGATGGAAGATTATAATGTCGGAATACTGATCAATAGTCAGACACCCAACCTTCTTGATATACTAAAGGTTAGAGAGACCGGTTACAGATAAACGATTGCGACCTATGTTAAGTGGTTTGAAGTGAATCTCATGCTATTTTATAGGCCCTACATGTATTGTCTGTTATTCTCTTTGTATGTGACTAAAATTAGTGAAGGTCGGCAGATTGGTGTGCAGCATTGTGCAGCATTGTGTATGATTGTGACTGATAACAAAGCATCTCCTAAAGAATGCGCCATATACGTGAATCTATAGCCTTTTCGTTGTGTCTAGTTTAAGTCATAACTCTGTTTACATATTTAGAGCGCCACGTCCTAAAGGAACTGTTAATATTTCCCGAAAGTGAATAATATTTGTCAGAGATTATATATTACGATCAGTCGAATAATACGGTAGGCTTACACCATCAATCATTAAGCTTCCGAATTCAGTCTCCCGGGTATATCCAGCGGGTGAATGATTGCGCATAGACTGGCTTCGGCTAATGTAGTGTATCAAATACTCGTCATAGGCTAAAGACTATATATCATCTAAAAGACATCCTAATTTGGCAGGTTAAACTGTCAAAGGTCTTAAAAGCGCAAACAAGTCTGTCGGTTAAAAATATACTTTTTTCAGTTCTCCTCTCCTCTATCAAAAAAGTACGTTTTCAACCGCTTCTGAAAACTATCCACTGGTGGTGCAGTTCGGGTATCTATGGGGAGTGAGTTCCATATAGATGGTGCTGCAACCGAGAACGCATGCTTTCCATAAGCGTAACCATTCTTCTGAGATCTTGATATTGAACCGCGAGACCTTCAACAATTTTTTTTATAAATCAATCCAATCCAAATATATAGTCTCCTTCTCAAAAAATTTTTTTCTGGGCAGTTCATTTTAACATGTGAGGGGGGTGGGGGGGACTTTCGACGCAATAAAAATTCTCCCCTCCGGGGGAAATTCGACGGAAATAACAGCTGATTACTCCCAAAAATAAAAACTGTAACCTGTTCTATTCATTTCAGTTTATATTTTGGTTAGAATAACCAACGTGCCTCTGTAACCGGCTCCTTTCATTCATTTGCATCCACCCCCCCCCCCCCCCCCTCCCCCCTGTCAGCTGTCTACCAATTCATAATGTCAATGGCCGAACAATATATAATACTGACAGTACTGGCTGACTGGTATTTAACCACAGCATCACCACTGTGCAACTGTAGTAGGTACCGGTCAGCCAGTAATTACTAATTAATGTTGCAGTCCGGATGTCAGTCAGTACCGGTACCGTACTGCCGAATGTTGATTGATGGCAACTCGTCCACGATATAAAAGTATTACTACTGTAATTAGTGTAATTGGTCATTAATAGATAAATAAAAAATCTGAACTGAATATATTTCCTCTGAAGAGGGGACCGGACCTGTGAATCCGATTCCTAAACTCTGAAACTTAATACAGTAATAGTCAACATGTTTAACCCCGGTATTAAAGATTTCGAGGGTGAGTTTGACGCCAAAACTTACATCGATCGTTTAACATTCACGACACCAGGCGGTGGGATTAACGACGAGGACGACAGTTTCGACCCCAGTTTGTTACACGAACGCTTTATTCGAGCCATCGAAGATATGAAACTCCTCCAAGAGAAAACCGAGAAAAAACTAGAGAAATTAGAAGAAGTTAGCCGCAAAGAGAGCACAGATCATGTAAAACGAGTTGGAAGCTTGCTTCACAATTGTAACGAGATATCGGCTCAGCATTTCGAGGAATTAAACGGGAGAATAAAACATGTTTCTAGCAAAGTAGTTCCCTTGGGGACGCAACTGGAAAGAGCCAACATTCCTCGAACCAAATGCGCCGAAGCTTACAATATAATTAAACAGTTTGATGGATTCGTCAAAGGGAACATTGACGATGAATTATTTAATAAAATAAATAACTTAAAGAAAGCCGCCCCTGTCATCCAACTGCTGAAGTCCATCAGTGAGGATCTGTGCGAGAAATCTGAGCGATTTAATTGCGTTGATTCGTCGATTACAGAGACGTACCATGCGATAGAGACGGGATTAATAGAGGAATTCCAACGGGCCCACGCCGATGACGATAAACCGGGGATGCGAGAAATCGCAACAGTTCTGCAGCACTTCAAGGGGTACAACCAATGCGTCGTGGAATTCATCAACCAGAGTCTAAAGGATCAGATAATCACCACTGATGGTTTCTCGGAGATCGTTCCGCAATGCTGCGAGCTGCGGGATCTGATACACAAGGTGTTCAGCAACCCGGAATTCGTTCTAGAAAATCTTCTTGTTCACATTTTCCTTAGTAGAATCCGACAACACGTAGAGAAACTGGACCGGAGTAATTTGGGCAGCTATTTGCGTCAACTATGCATTCTATTTAGCGAGACTAGTGCTTTGAGTCAGCAACTCATCATCTGTCAGTTATCCAACGATACCGAGTTCCTGGCTCGGCTACAGAAGAATATTTTTCATAGGAAAATCGCGACGTATATTTCCGACGAACTGGAGTTTCTCAACCGCACTTGCTCGGCCATTCTCGCTCACTATTACGCATCAATCGGTCACACGAAGAGACAATTAACTGGATTGAAGAACGCAATACTTAACAAAGCGATGACAAAGCAATCCCATGATGCCCCTATTAATTACTCCTCGCTGCTATCCAGAGACTCTGTTGTCGCTAAAATCCTTCGCGAAACCGAGGAGTCATTCAACCGCTGTGATATTCTCTCTCCCCAATCGGATATCCCGAAGAACGCGGTTGATATCCACGATATCCTCCTGCAGTACCTCGTTGTTGAGCATCTAGAGTACGCCATCGACATGGCCACTCAAGGCCTCCCACCCGTCGAACCGAAGTCGCAACCCAGTCTCCACTACCTGGACGTCGTGAATAGATCCGATAAGATATTCCACGAGATAGAGAAACAATATGTGGAGAAGTTTCAACCGTTGGTTCTGGGTTCGTTGCTATACAGCGAGGCAGTTACTAAGCGGAAGGAGCTGATAGCTAGTCTGGAAAGTAAGCTGGAATCTGGACTGGATCGGACGCTTAATTCCGTGGTCGGTTGGGTTAAACACATTCTACAAACGGAGCAACGCAAATCCGACTACAAACCCGAGGGGGAGGATTGTGCCCTAGTAGAGATCACACCGGCCTGCAAGAAAACTGTACATTTCCTCAACATGGTCATAAAGAGCTGCAAGTCTAGTTTGGACGGGGGCAATCTATTGGTTACCTGCGAGGAGTTAGGCAGTCGTCTGCACTCGCTCATCTACAACCATCTGCTGCAGTACCAGTACACTGGTATAGGCGGGATGCAAGCCATGTTTGACGTCAACGAATACTGCGAGTGCATCTCCGGGATGAACAACCCCTTGGTCTCTACGCTGTTCGATAAACTTCGAGCGCTTTGCAATCTGTTGGTTGTCGGTCCCGATAACATTAAGGAGATGATGACCGCTGAATTGCTCGCTGATATCGATAAATCAGTTAAAAACTTGTTTATTCAACAAAGAAGTGATTATAAATCTTCTAAACTTAACCAATTAGCAACATCTTGAGATCGCGAATAAACAATATTGCTCATCGATTATTAATTAAGTTTTATATAATTAATTAATTATTAATTTATAATGCTGCAGTATATTAATAAAGTTAATTTTGCTTTGTGATGCGGAGCTTGTAAATCAATTAAAATGTTTTGAAATTACCGTTTTAATAAATTTAGGCAACTTATATAATTTTTCACTTTATATTAGAAATATAATAAGTAAGTATAAGGTAATAAATAAGTAAAGGTAACAAATAAAGTAACCTTTATTGAAGTAACCATGATACCAGTTTTGTATTACAATTACTACAATATAACGAAATACATCGTATTTCACCTGTAATCATCACCAATAAGTAATTAATTATTCATGTCTGGAACAATAATTGTTCAAGCATATACATTATTTTGTCGACGGGGTTAATGTGAACATTTAATTCGAAATTTGAATTCCACGATCTGTATCAGTGTGTATACATGGCCTTGTTTGTTGCTAGGAAACTAGGTGAATACTACCTGTAGGATACATCATACACTCGTTACAGCTACAAGAGTGGAACAAACTAGTAATACGTATTTATCTGAGCTTTGCGAAGGTCAGAAATTCTACAAATTATCTTAGATTATATCCCGTACCAAAAATTACGAATGAAGACGTATGAGAAATTACTACGAAACCTCAACAGACTGGTGTAAAAAATGCAACCAGATCCCGACTTTTTTGGAACGGGTTTCTGAAGTATAAATAGTGATGAAAATGTGATGAATAAATAGTGACTGAGCTTTGCGAAGATCAGAAATTCTACAAATTATCTTAGATTATATCCCGTACCAAAAATTACGAATGAAGACGAATGAGAAATTACTACGAAACCTCAACAGACTGGTGTAAAAAATGCAACCAGATCCCGACTTTTTTGGAACGGGATCCCGAAGTATAAATAGTGATGAAAATTCCTTGAATATCCGATAAATAGTTGTACCAGGACATAATTGTATTGAATACTGTCTATTGAATTGTCGGATTACTGGATGTCAGTCATCAACAATAAATAAATTATAACATAATTTTATCTTACTAATAGTAATATTTCAGCAGTGTAAAATAAATTGATATAATTTTGCCAAAAATGAGTTTTATACTACCGGTAACACAGCAATACTGAAAACTTTACGTTTAAGAAAATATTATTCAAAATTTGCAATCCCGAATATCGGGATCCCACCTCCCGAGAATGATAATCCCGTTTAAACACTACCGTCCTCTAACAGTCTACATCCCAATTAATCTGTATTCAAATTGCCCGCGGGAGCCATTCAACTTGTTCTCTATGCACCCAAACTGTTGTCAGGTTGCTGGACAGTTAGGCGACTGAAAAATTACTGTCCTTCAGTACTGGGCAGCTGGGTTTTGGGGTTGGTACGGTACATTCGTACATATTCGTACATTCGTACAATTTACAGAATTATGTTCATTAAAGATATTCGGACTGAATTCTACGAGAAAATAGTTGGTAAGAAACGTCGAGTTTTACTGCTAGTCAACCACGATGTGGACGCATTGTGTGCGACCAAGGTTCTACTCAACCTATTCCACGCCGACAACGTAAACTACATGTTGGTCCCGATCACGGGCAAGGACCAACTGAAGCGAGCGTACACCGAGCACGCCGAGTCTCACCCTACGGTAGTGCTCATTAACTGTGGGGCCACGATCGACGTTATCGATTTCCTTGACATGGGTCCCGGGCGGCGGGTCTACATTGCGGACAACCACCGACCTGTAGACATCGTGAACGTATACAACGGGTCCCAGGTGTTCCTCGTAATGCGACCGGACGAGGAAACGGGCCCTGCCGCCGTCCCCGCGTACGACGACGTATTCTGGGACAGCGACAACGAGGAACAAGGGAGCGTGCAAGAGGAGCAGTTGCTACGCAACCGTAAACGCCAATGGGAGAACAAACGCCAACAACTTATATTCGACTACGAAGAATTCTCGTTTTATGGGAGTTCAACGGCTTTCCTATTCCACGAATTATCATGGCGATTGAGTCGGGATTCTAATGATACTCTGTGGTGGTCTATCGTTGGCGTTACCTCGATGTATATCCTGGATATGGTCGACAAGGCGAAATATTTATCAGATGTTGACGCGATTAGACCGCACGTCGCGCGTCTCAATCACCACGACGACGCGGACCTCATGTCCATCGAATGTTCTAGAATAGTTCTGTCGCCGGAGTTGCGATTGTTTCTCTATCGGAAGTGGTCGTTGTACGAGAGTTTGATTAACTCTCCGTTCACGGCGTGCGCGCTCCGGACCTGGACTAACCGCGGACACAAACAGCTGCTGCAGATACTCGCTGACATGGGAATCCCGCTGGCCAAGAGCAAACAAAAGTTTGGGCACATGGAAAGCGAACTGAGAAAGAACATTCGGGATGTTGTAGATCAGACGATGACAAAGCACGGCGTGGAACAGGTATCTTACACCTCGTTCTACAAACAGTTTGGGTTCAAACATTGTTACTGCGCCGCTGATGTGAGTCTCGCTGTTGGCGCTATTCTAGAACATGAGGAGGAAGGCAGCAGCTACCTCCACGCTCTGGATAGTCTCTCCCATAGGAACGTGGTCCAACTGGAGACCGGATTGAGTCTGGGTGTCGCCCAGACCGTGGCTATCTACCAGACAGTTCAGACTCTAGTCGACATGAATCAGGTTGTTTCCGCTGGCCCCTTTTTCTTCGCGTACATTCAGGACGGCGTCGCCGAGTGGCGGATGTTCACCCAGCCGCACTGCTTCCGAATGCTCGCCAACTTCCTCCTCAGGGCCCACGTGGCTTCCCACCGCAGTAAGAGTAAACGCGCCCCTACGATGCCACTCATTCTTTCCGCTCCTTTAGATACCGAGAACGCCACGTGCATTCTCACCGGTCTCCCTCCTCTTGCAGAAAACTCTCCTAAGAATTTGTTCGGGAAGGCTTTCGAACAGGCCGCTCTGAGGTCCAAATCGCGGATCCTTCAGGACAATTTCGATTCCTCGATCATTAGTCTGAGATTGGAGGATCGCACCAGGTTTATGGACGCTCTTATTGCTTTACTTACAAATTAGTTGTGAACAAATTAAATTATGTATGCAATATGATATGCAGGTTATTCACAGTCTCTTTTTGTCTGTATTTATTTATTATTATTAGACCTTTATCAAACTAAAAGGCAGCAGTAAGTCATTAACAGTTGTTGTCCGTCGTTGTTTCTGTCTGTATTTATATATTGATTGATATAAAACTAATATATGCAAGATATTGATCCAGTTTGCCGCCGTTGTTATTGTTTAATCAATAATCATATATCTTTTGGTTCCTTATTATTTTTTTGCATTCCCAAGGCGTTTAATGCAGGTGGTGTTGAAAATGAATCTTACCCCCACAATATTGGACATTCTGAAAGTTATGTTGAAAAATTTCGAGGTGACGTCAGTGACCCTAGCAACATTGTATTATATTATCATGGCAACCAGAGAAGCGGAGTGAGTTACAACTTACAAAAGTAACAATCACCATATCAACTATCCAATTATCAGCTCTGTACTTATACTGGAGGTGCACGGTGCTCAGTTATCACACTCAATTGTTGGGAAATTTGTTGTCTTCGCTAACTCTCAAACCCCATGTGGAGTAGTTGTATTTCTGGATTTAGTTCCAAAACATTGTCCTCTCACAATGTTGTGAGAGTGGTTTCTTGCCAATATTTAAACAGTTACGCTGCGCCGTTTTAATTGTTAAAAAAAACACCGATGGAAGGACAATAAAATTATCCGTCAGATATGCACCAAGCTGTAATAATAATTATTACTGTACGTGCCAGATTGATGCATCTTTTACATATATCTTTCAGTGACACCAAGGGGAGGGTGTACTTTCTTGGATTCAATATCGGTAAAAAAAACCTGTACGTTTACTAATTCAGATTGATAATTTATCCATAGCACAACGTTATTTATTAACAAATCACTCTGGAATGATAAAAATAATAAATAATAGAAAATTAGGTATTCGTTAAGAAACACGTTGTCCTATGGGACTTTCCTATCACTAATATTTTTAGTTTATTCGTTTGTTGTGTTTTGCACTCGGTGGCATTTTTGTCAATTCGTGCAATTTAGACACTTGTAGCGATGCAATGAAAATAAAAGTTATTGAACAATTTTTAAAATTTACTTAATTCTCAAACATTCATTGTCGTAGAATATATAGCACACTTTATAACTAGGACTCTCTTTCTATTGGGATAATAGTGAGTAAAAACGTTCTAGAACACAACCCTACTGGAGCATCAAAAATCGTATTGCTTTTGCATTAAGTCACGCAATCGTTATCCAGTGTAGTAGTTGGTCACTTCTATGATAATCATGAATAATACCCGATGGCCATCAGTCGGATTGTTGATGAAAACAATATTACATAATCAGCTAATAAACCTCAAAAGGAAAGTTATTATTTATGTAATATCTACAGGAATTTTTTGTCTACTTTATTTGTAAGATGTAAGATGTCCGGTTGACCGTTCGTTCACCTTTCCGATTATATTAACAGACTTTCTTGTTTATTTTATGGTACCGGTACCACACAGTACACTGCCAACTGCTGTTTTAATTGTTTGAGAATTCCGACCGAACTCTATTTATTATGAGATACCTAACTGAAGTGAACTTTGTATTTGATTAATTTATAGTTACATCATTCTGTTCTTTTAAACATTTTTATTATAACTTCATATCAAATACCTTAGGCTACCGTAGAAGTACCTTACCGGTACTTCTACGATCTACGATTAATGTTTTATCATATACCGGTACCCGGTAGAGCAATCTAAGACGTACCGGTAATAAAATACACACTCAGAATCGGCACTCAGTTGTTTTAAAACACTTTATTTTACCGTCGATATGTATATCTCTACGGTCCTCTGGTACAGGTATCGCATACTGGCTTCATGGTAGACCCCCTGCAGGTGACTCTGACTCTACCTACAACCTACCCACCACACAGCCACAGCGGCTAGCCTGTGGTCTGTGATACAGGCAGACAGATCAATAGCTCGATGGGAGTTGGTGAGAGTAGCTTATTAGAACGCCTCGACATTGGACCAGTGGTTGGATGCGAGGATTCCGACTGGCCGCTCCACTCCGCGTCTATTCGGGAACCGGATAATAATTCAGCAGCAACCGGCACCGGTACCTCCAACGCGCGAAATGTATCAGTTTTCATCCAGTCCGCAGGAAGAAAGAAGCGACAACCAGACAACTACGACCTACGGAAGTCCGCTAGTGTGAGTAGTAGCTGAGTAGGCCTATTTGCTTTTAAATAACTAGGTCCCGGTTCGGATTCACTCAATGTTCAGCTCATAACAAATTATTGGCTAAATTGCAAATTGAAATACTGCTGGTAGAATATATAAACGGTTGCGCAATATTCAGTAGGTAAATTTGGGTATGTAGATCAGTAGGTATAAGTGTATTTTTTGAGTAATTTTTAATGAATGTCTGAAAGATTGTCAATGCTAGAGAAATTACTGCTTTCAATTTTAAAGAAATATGGAAGAACATACTGACATATTACGACTCGTAAGTTTAGAAAGTTCCTTATTATTTTATTTTGTTTACCTATGTGTGAAGGTGAACTTCTCTATGACCCACGCCTAACTATATATATTTACACAGCTTAACGAAAGGCGCAAATCTTATTTTTCGCCTGTCATACAGCTCATTCTGTTTGGAATTTCTAATTCAAATGAATCAAACCAACTCTTTTCGTACCAAGCTGACTGCCAGTTGTCTTATGACAGCAAAACGAAAGGAATTCATTTAATAAATAAACATCCGGCTATTGGAGTAATATGGCGTTGTTCACAATAATGTTTAGGTTATTTTATTGTTTTGTTTAACTTCAGAACCTACGTGTCTGGCGTCATCCAGGAATACTTCGATATGTTGCAACCGAAACCGACATCGATTGTTTCTACCTTATTACCGAACGTGTCGCCCCATTAGAAGACGTCTTAGAAACTTTGCTACCAGATGAGATATGTTCTGGTCTTTATGATGTTATTGAAGCCTTACAATTCTTGCACGAAAAGGTAAGATTCGTCTAAGTTCCGCTCCAATTAGTAGGACTGACCTGTAAGTTAAATAGTTGATCATTTAAAAATGGGAAATTTTACATTGTTATTTTATTTTATTATAAATTTATTGACGTTCTTCTCAGTGTCCGTCGCCGTTCCTAAAGCCCCGTTCGCACCCAACGGAACGGTACAACCGCATGGGGTACCGCAGGGCCAGCGGTACACCGCTGAGTGTGAACGACCCTGCGGTATAAGAGCGGTGTCTGTGCGGTAAATGATTTTCACTAGCGCTGACTCTGAACTACCCAACATGTAGTTGTGCGGTACACCGCGAGGTTTACGCAGCGCATTGAAATAATGTTAATAAAATTGTCTGGACTGTTGAATTAACTGTGAAGGTTTTTCCACCAGCTACCACAATGGTACCGTAGACTTGAGTTATAGAGACAGGGGGGGGGGGGGGATTGGACGTTAAATGTTAAATTCTCAATTTAGGGAAAAGAGCAGGTTACAGTGGCGCGTTATTTTAACCTAAACAATAAACTAAACACAATAGAACAGGTTACAGTTTTATTTTTTGAGAGTAATCAACTTTTATTTGCGTCCAATTTCCCCTGGAGAGGGATGAATTTTTATTGGGTCCAAAGTTCCCCCCGACCCTATCTGGAGTGATATGTTAATGTAAGAATATAAGATACACCACTGTTAAAGAAGCCACAAATTCAAACAGTAAGTAAAAATTCCAGAGCTCAGTAATCAACTTTTATTTCCCTGTGGATTAATTTATGAACCTCTAGAGCTGCTGCTGTAGACTGAAACGACTGCTATTCGTTGTGAATCGTTTACCACAAATTCAAATTTTTCTAAAAATAACATATCGACCACAAGTTTCTTAAACATACGGTAGGCGTCGCTGTCCCGAATGTGGGAAGGTTGTGGTCGATAATAAATCATTTACATCACATATTATCTCCAGTATGTTAATCTTGAAACTTGTCAATATTAAGCCTAGAATCGGTTGCATCTTGTCGAAGTGTTGGTTGGTTGTGCATTTTACTTTATTTTGTAATAAAGCGAAAATATTATATTTATTTTGTTGTAGGGCGGCGTTAGCCACAACAATGTGTGTATCTCATCAGTGTTCGTCTCTCCCACTGACGGCGGCTGGAGATTGGCCAACCTCCAGTTCCTTTCTCCGTTCCACGGCTGCACCCCGAGCTTTGTAGCCGCTATCCGACCGGGTCTGGACGCCGAGGTTGTACCACCGGAGGACCGCGAGCCCCAGACTGGGAGACCCATCTCCGCTGGCCACGCCCGTGACGCCTATGGGTTCGGCCTTATGGCGCTACGACTTATAGAATATTTGGACGACATGAGTGAGTTTATTGTCTTAGTGACGCCGATTACTTTTTGAATGTTGTCATGAAACGTACCCCTGACCAAACCAGTTGCTAGCCTAGAGGTCAATGCCCTCCACTTCAATCTCAAGTTTACACTCAGTTCTCAGGTTTCTCAATGGGTAGTTTGCCCTTTCTCGATTTGGCAGATAAGACAGGGGGTGGGGGGGGGGGCTCTGCCCTGTCTCTTCAAAAAAACAGTCAAGAGACTAAGTCAAGGAAACTTCACATTGGGGGTATTTTTATTCATATACAGATATACTTGACTACTTGTCCCCCACATGTCTCTAATTAGTGTAGACAAATTAGGCCCAAAAGAACCCAAACCCGGAAGAAAATACAATATGGCTGAATTTGGTATCATTCGATGCATAATGTATCGTAGAATAATATGATAAGTTGCCTCCAGTGGAATTTTTGAAATCTTTTTGAATAAATGTTGGTCACTGAAGTTGATTTTAAGAAAATTAATATTTGAGTATTTTACAGTGTTATTTTGCAGATTATTTTTTATTTTAACATACCATTATCATAATTCTTTGTCACCAAGAACTGTTGTGGATTGCGTAATTATATTACCTAAACTTCCTGTAAGAAAGTCTACTGTTTAAATCCGGTTCCGGGCCAGTGCGTAACAAGTACAACCGCAGCGATATGTGCACCGGACTCATTTCTGCCGTAAAGAGTAAATATCAAACATAGCATGTATGCTAAACCTAAAGGTGAAGGTTGGCCAGCGCTATTATAACATTACTTTACCTGCAATTGTTTAGCAACGCCAACCCCATCAGACTTTGTCAGCTCTCCAATACAGTACTCTCAATACCTGCATCCCTGAAAAGTCGGCGAAGGTATGCAAGTTGCTTGGCTCAAAATGTGCTAAAACCAGACTGTTGCCAAAACCAGGAGGATTTCGTAACAGGTTTGTCGCCTGTGCGGTGGCCGTGCCGTGCCTAGCGATTTTAAACAGTTTTAGTTTATACATCTGACCGCCGAAGAAGTATAGATATTAGACAGATTGTTATAGGTTGTACTGTGGTGTCACGTTTGGTTTGCCCAACTTCGATTTAAGTGCTTTTAGATCGAACCGTGTAGGTTGTGCAGTGGGATCACGTTTGGTTTGCCAAACGCTGATACGTTTGTACTGTAAGTCATATGACCCATGTTATCGACCTCCTGCCCTCGCCAGCTCATAGGTGCAATAGGATCGAAACGTAACTGTTTGGCCAACCAGTAGCTCCGACCAATCAGGGACGAGCTACGATCAATCAGCATTCAGAGCGTTCCAATCCCGATTTGCATAACGTCTGGCTATAAAAGGGCATGTTTTCTCACTTTCCTTACCTTGTTGCATCTTCACCTTCTGCTTGCGGAAGCCCCTGACTTTTACAACAGTAAAAGTTTTCATATTTTTAGCGGCATTTTTATCTGTAAATAGTATTTCTGCAATTTTTGTGATATGTTTTATCTTCAAACTGATTTTAATGATATAATATATAGTTCCGGCAGTTCTCAACGATTTCTACTGTTTTCAGTGCAACTTCCCTTCCTGTGTACAGTCCACTTTATCGCACTCTTAACGGGAGGTGTCGAATAGCCCTCTCACTTGGTAAGACCCGACGGAATAGGTGCCGTCTCCCCCTTTCTCTCTCTCACAACTCTGCGCCGTTCCTCACAAAGGAGCCGTCATCCCGAATTTAATACACTCAACGAATGATTATGTGATTGTGAGAACTGTAATTGGATTCATATTGGTGTTTTATTTCAGTCCAGATACAACTGTTAGTGATATTTTGTATACCGTTTTCGTAGCACTCACATATACTAAGTCAGACGTTCCAATTTTAATGTGCGGAGATTTTAACTGTCGTATAGATGCCGGAGCAAAAGATACGCGTGGTAATGATCTTACGAGCGCTCTAAAATCTGTCGATTTTGAGTTACAGAACAACCCAACTGAATCCACTTATTATTATCCCCAAGGCAACAGCGCGATCGACTTGTTCTTTGTACGGTACCAACCTTCGATTGAACCGGCGTGCGAGATCAAGATAAACCATACGAAATCACCAACGAACTGTTATGTCTATTAACACAAATTGTAACCAGATGGTTGATAAACCAACTTCAAAACTATCTAGAAAGTTAGATACCGACATTCTTCAACGAAAATTGCATGTAGATGAAATCGTCAACACTCTCCTGGACAACGATGTTGACCCATTATAAGTTATGGCATATCAATCGCAGCAACTAGCGAAAACCATCTACCATCAACCTTGTTTCGATGATGAGTGCCAGAGAATGAAAAGGGAATTAATTTCTACACTGAAAAATGAAAATGGTGACACTGGAGGCCTACTGGCTTACTGGAGGCCTACTGGAGCCTTCGCCGTCAATGCAAAAGCACACTGAATGCGAAAAAGGAAGAATACAATGAAACCCAGCTGTTGGAAAGACTTTCTGAAACTGAACTTACTCCTAGGTCTCTGTGGAAGGATAGTGGCTCTACCACAGCCACAACCCCCATCGATTTAGACAAATGAGAAGACCACTTCCAAGGTTTAATTGGAGACACAGAAGAGTCGTTCGGAATTGAATACAACATAGCAGAACCTAACTCCGAAGAGAAAAACTCGGATGAATGGTTTAATAACTTGATCATAGTATCAAATGTAAAATGATCAAATGGAAAGGCGTGTGGTTTAGATGGTATTTTTATAAACATATAAGACATCGCTTGCCGTTTCTGCTAACAATTCTAGTTATTTTGTTCAATACATGTTTAAAGATTGGTTCGATTCCATCCCCTTGGAAAATGAGCTTGATTAAAGTATTATACAAGGGTAAAGGAAGTAAATCAAACCCAGGTAATTATCGTGGAATAGCCATGATTAGTGTCCTTTTAAAGTTGCTAACATCGATAATAAATACGCGGGTACAAAGACATTGCAGATACCTTTTCCCGCCAGAACAGTTTGGATTTATCAATGGGAGATCAACGAGACAAGCCATAGGAAAATTTATAAATTTCATACATATGAAAGTATATTCTAGTGCCGAACAATCGACACCAGTCTACGCCGCTTTCATTGACTTCTGGTCAATGAAAGTTACAAACACATTTTTCAACAAATTTTTGGTTTACTATCAGGTAATTCGCCCTCTAGCGGCAGACGCGGGAACTGTAGACAACTCTGCGATTCAGTAAAGATGTAATATAATGGGTTTGTTCAGAAGTGGAAAAAATGAGAGCGCGTCACCGGGGGTTGAACCAGCGCTATACGTACGTTTCGGCCTAACAGGCCTCATCAGTAGCGCTAACCAGCTCAGCCACTAGCCCCTGACACTCACAGTAAAGATACAGCCTATGCTGTAGTAGATGCCTACCAAGTTTCAGTTTAAACGGATTGTTAATAACAAAGTTGGAGAATATTTTCACTTTCAAACATTGCGCCCTCTAGCGGTAGAATGGGGAATTGTAGACGACTCTGCCACTCAGTAAAGATACAGCCTACGTTGTAGTAGATGCTTGAGACAGGGGGGAAATTGGACGCAAATACCATGTGGGATTTGGGATTAAGGAATTTGGGAATATGGATTTGGGAATAAGGTATTTGGGATTTGGGAATAAGGTATTTGGGATTTGGGAATAAGGTATTTGGGATTTGTGAATAAGGGATTTGGGAATGAGGTATTTGGGATTTGGGAATAAGGTATTTGGGAATAAGGTATTTGGGATTTGGGAATAAGGTGTTTGGGAATAACGTATTTGGGATTAAGGTATTTGGGATTAAGGTATTTGGGAATAAGGTATTTGGGAATATGGAATTTGGGATTTGCCATTATATTAGTGATTGTCGGTTTTTATTTGTTGATCGGCCATTATTGGTTGAATAAAGAAGATACGCAATGCGTATCTCATTATGCCTCATAATTGCCTCTCGTCAACAAGTCAACCCCACCGACTAGCGGCACTGGCTGCTTCCGCTGACGGGGCTCAGTTGAACAACGCGTCCCTTTGGGATCCGGGAATAGAAATTTGGGCTTTAGAAATAGGGAATTTGGGATTTTGAATCTGTAAATAAAACGTATTACAAGTTTATGCAGGTTAGAAATGGAGCAGGCTATAGAGGCGGGAAGATAGAACCAAAACAATAAACGATAGTTAACACATGTTACAAGATTATGCAGGTTAGTAAAGGAGCAGGCTATAGAGGAGGGTAGATAGAACCAAAACAATAAACGATAGTTAACACATGTTACAAGATTATGCAGGTTAGTAAAGGAGCAGGCTATAGAGGAGGGTAGATAGAACCAAAACAATAAACGATAGTTAACACATGTTACAAGATTATGCAGGTTAGTAAAGGAGCAGGCTATAGAGGAGGGTAGATAGAACCAAAACAATAAACGATAGTTAACACATGTTACAAGATTATGCAGGTTAGTAAAGGTGCCGGTTATAGAGGCGGGTAGATAGAACCAAAACAATAAACATAGTTAACACATGTTGCAAGATTATGCAGGTTAGTAAGGGGGCAGGTTAAAGAGGCGGGTAGATAGAACCAAAACAATAAACGGTAGTTAACACATGTTACAAGATTATACAGGTTAGTAAAGGAGCAGGTTATAGAGGAGGGTAGATAGAACCAAAACAATAAACGATAGTTAACACATGTTACAAGATTATACAGGTTAGTAAAGGAGCAGGCTATAGAGGCGGGTAGATAGAACCAAAACAATAAACGATAGTTAACACATGTTACAAGATTATACAGGTTAGTAAAGGAGCAGGTTATAGAGGAGGGTAGATAGAACCAAAACAATAAACGATAGTTAACACATGTTACAAGATGATGCAGGTTAGTAAAGGAGCAGGTTAAAGAGACGGGTAGATAGAACCAAAACAATAAACGATAGTTAACACATGTTACAAGAATATGAAGGTTAGTAAAGGAGCAGGTTACAGAGGCAGGTAGATAGAACCAAAACAATAAACGATAGTTAACACGTGTTACAAGATGTAGGTTAGTAAAGAATCAGGTTGCGGAGGCGGATAGATTGAACCAAAACAATAAACGATTAACTCGTGTTAGAAAATTATGCAGGTTGTAAAGGAGTAGGTTACCGAGCCGTGTAGATAGAACCAAAACAATAAACGATATTTAACACGTGTTACAAGATTATGTAGATTAGTACAGGAGCAGGTTACAGAGGCATGTAGATTGAACCAAAACAATAAACGATAGTTAACTCGTGTTAGAAAATTATGCAGGTTAATAAAGGAGCAGGTTAAAGATGCATATGTATGAACACAAATATGAAATGCGGATTTACCTATAAATGACGAAGGTAGAGTATAATTTATTTTTATTATTATTAGATTCTTTATTCCAGATCCATAAAAGGTTCTATGTCAATACCGGTAAACAGACAAACAAATCTATTAATAGCACAATAATGATTATTAGAAAGGAATACCCGGACCCGCCCTATTAGAGATACAATTTAATTATCTGTAGAGTAGAGTGAAGCACCGAATTACACAGACATATATAGCGTATATATATATTAAAATATTATTGTTAGAGTTAAATATACGTGAAAATAAACTGGAGAGAGTGAAACGTTGTATATGTATGAAGGACTTTAAACGTAAAGATACAAGCATACCGGAGGCGCCTCTATATATGAGTTATGAAGTTGAGTTGAAGAAGAACGACCTTTCATTGTCTGGCAATATAATACAGTCATTACTGTTACACGTTCGTGGGGCCTTCGCGCAGCACGAGGTCCAGTTATGAGATACAAATTAAAATTAAGCGACTGTATCACAAAATCAGGTTTTGAGAAATTTACCCACACCACCAATCAATCAAAGAAAGGGGGACAGTACGTGTTCACCCCTTTTAATCCCCCCCCCCCCCCCCCCACCCTTCTCAACCACCAATACATAACCGTGACATCTACCACCCACGGAAGGGTAGAACGAACTTATTTCCAATCGCACGTTCAATATGCAAAGCCAGGTGGTGTATATGAATATAATCAACGCCGTACTCGTCTTAATTATTATAAGCGTCGTTCAATCGTTGCGCTCGTCCAGAGTAAGTCCCCCCCCCCCCCCCCCCCCCCCTATCAGAAAGATTTACTCAACAAAAAATAGTGTAAATAAATAAACAACTACAAGGATAAGAGGTCATGTGTAGGAAAGCTAATCAGACGATACCTTTACTAATATATTGAGCTGCATTGATCTATACATAGTAATGTTGGGTGATGGGGGGGGGGAGGGTTAGGGGGTGTCTGGGTGGGTTGTTAGTATTAGGGTGCACAATATCGACGCACGCGCAGGAATGTGTTGATGTTTAATAGCACCGCATTCCCGCGTTAGAAAGCATCCCCAATTGGAATAAATAAATAAATTAAACGCGTTTCGTTATGTTCCTCGACTTATATTATTCTCTCCACGGACGAGTTATTAGCTGCTAGACAGGTAGACCTAGTCCCCCACAACAACGGTCATACCTTCAATCAATCAATCAATTGAGCTCATATGAGCTCGTATATTAGTTTTATTTATAAATTGAAATCTCACGAATTAATAGGCCTATTAGCTGATTAGTGAACTATCATATGTTAGACCATATATATATATTATATATTATGGACCTTATCAAAATAGCGGTTGTACTGGGGCGGTATATGTTGTTCTCTAACCCACTGCAAGCGCATTTGAGGGGCCGGTATGTTTTAATAACTTCTGGTACAACGGGATGCAGTATTACAGCGCCAAGTAGATTTAATCTGTTCAGAATATTCCGGACGCTAAGTTCATGTCATTCCCGATAAGTCGGGACTTTACAAAACTCGTGGATAAAACCGCGTGTAGCAGAGAGCAGATAAATTGGGTTGAATTGCAAAACAGAATAATATGGAACTGTAAGTGGAACTGCGGCGATTTGGGTTTTTTTGTTATGGTGAATAGTCAGCCTGTCCGCGATATGTTCAGCTGCCCTTTTTAATGGGTTGCAGGTACAAATGAAATACACATTTCAGTTACTAAAATAAAAGTGGCGCTTATTATTGTACATTTACAACAACAATTATATAAATGCAATATGCCTGATCCCTATTAATGTACTTTGTACCGCCAATTCTGTAATTCAATAACGCAAAGCCGCGTTTACTGTACAGCAGCACGTAATATATTTGATACTTATTATACTAACTAAACTAACAAACCGCAAGGCCTACTTACCGAAATAAATTAACTTTCAGTTAAATACAATATACTTGTTTGCTCTGTAAAAATTTTAATTAAAAACAATCCTGCCATTTAATATACCTAATTAGCATGGTTGCGTAAGCAGTATGAATTGGAATGAAATTGTGAAATAATTTATTTAAACTATTATGTACATTTAGATTAAATAATAATACAGTAAGTTGGCCTACAGAAATAAACATTGATATTCGGAACAGTAAAACAATTATTTATTTCATTCATTCAACTAACCAGAGAGACTCGACTCATAGCTCCAGTGAATATTAACATCCCGAAGTTACTTTAGTAATAATATTAATGTCATTGAACCCGATACACACACACCTCCAATCAGCCAGTTCAATGGAGAGTGAGTGAATGGATGGCTACCAGCAGCAGCAGCAGTCTGCCTCTTACAAGCGAGGCTGACTGAATACCTCAAGTGTTGCTGGGAAACAAGCCAACTTGAGTTAACCAATAAATGAGCAGTATTTAATGAGAATACATTTTTTATGCCGGTTTAATTACTTTAGATCAATTAAAGACACGATTATTAAAGCAAATCACTTGAACTAATTAAAAACTATAATAGAATGGAGTATGCGGATTACATCTGTATATTTTTTAAGTATAATTATTGAAGTCTTATACTGTAAAACAATTAATTTCCTTTAAAAGGCAGGTTGAAAATGGTGTTTTTACCGTAATCAACTTAATTAACTAATTAACTGCTATTATCTTAGCTTCTCGAAGGCCACACGGAAATTCTACTTGGAAAATTTCTAAACTTTTGCCAAACAACATGTGTACCAAGTTTGGATAGATTTCATCAAAGATTGGCCGAGTTATTAACGTTTAAAATTGAACACGACAGAACGACAGAACGACAGAACGACAGAACGACAGAACGACAGAACGACAGGTTGATTAATGGTACCACTACGCTAAGGCTCACTCACTTCGTGGCTCGCCCCACAGTGATAACCTGGGTTAGTGGGCTGAGTAGTGAGAGACCTATATAACGTCAGGTGTGTGTGCCCCTTGTTCTTACACTGGTACCAACAGTAACAGTTCATGAGGGATGACGTATTCTGATAGGGCGTTGTCTTAGCAATGATAGGCTGGGCTGATCCCTTTCTAGTGTTTGCTCTAATACACTCCATACTACATACACTACACACAACCAAAAGGAATGGGGAAAGAGTCAGCCACTGCGAAACCAATAATACTGTAATTACCTCTGCCTATTGAGTAAGATGGAAATTAGGTTCATAGAGGATTAACGTTTAATGGCACTAATATCTAATATATATAAACGCAATAATTTTTATTGTCCGTTTAAATCCTTTTTTTGTCCTTTTTTTTATTTTTTATGTCCTCCAAAAGTCTAATGTTAGGTTCCATGCTACCGGTTTCTCTACTGCTGTTCTCTCAGGCTATCAGTACCGGTATTAGTATATATAGCACTATTTTGCTGTATTGTATGTACGTACAGATGTAGGTATAAAGCAGGTATTTCTGTATTTTAGTACCGGTACCGGCATGGCACCGGTACTGCTATAGGCCTACTGTGTAGCCTACCATTTAAATACGGTAATGGTAGGCCTACCGGTTGTGCTAATAAATTTTAAATAATTGATAGGCCAAATTGGATTGCAGGATTGTGGAAAATGTGGATATACCTTTCACATAATTTAGGCCTATTACTGTATTAATTTTATAATCAATAATGGATCATGACTACTGTCTGAGTAGTGTTACGGATAACCTGCTCCTTTCCCTGATTTGGTAAAGTGACTTTTTATTGTTTTGGTTAGAAAGGCCCGCCTCTGTAACCTGCCCCTTTCCCTCAATTAGTTAAATGATCGTTTATTGTTTTGGTTAGAAAATCCCGCCTCTGTAACCTGCTCCTTTCCCTCAATTAGTTAAGTGATCGTTTATTGTTTTGGTTAGAAAATTCCGCCTCTGTAACCTGTCCCTTTCACCTTTCCCTCAATTAGTTAAATGATCGTTTATTGTTTTGGTTAGAAAATCCCGCCTCTGTAACCTGTTCCTTTCCCTCAATAAGTTAAGTGATCGTTTATTGTTTTGGTTAGAAAATCCCGCCTCTGTAACATGCTCCTTTCCCTCAATTAGTTAAGTGATCGTTTATTGTTTTGGTTAGAAAATCCCGTTTCTGTAACCTGCTCCTTTCCCTGATTTGGTAAAGTGACTGTTTATTGTTTTGGTTAGAAAACTCGGCCTTAACCTGTTCCTTTCCATCAATTGGTAATTGTTTTTGGCTATAAAATGAGTGTTTTGCTACGTCATGTGGTAATCGATTATCGACAACAACCACAAACTATTAAATATAGAGTCTTTTTACCACAGGCGCATATGGAAATCTATCTCATAGTCTATAAATCATGGAATCATGGAATGTTTTGGCACAGGCATAGTGAAATCAACTGTCTGACAGTCCAGAAATCAGCAGTCTGACAGTTTGAAGAAATACATACATAAAAAGTCATTAAAAGGACAATAAAAGTCATTAAAAGGACAACAAAAGTCATTATGCATAATTCGTAAAAAAAAGGACAAAAGAAGTCAAATAAAAGGACATAAAAAATCACTGCCATATATAAATCTGCTCAGTTTGTATGTAAATTTGTATGTATGTATGTATGTATGTCCATCGATACAGATGCAGATACTGGTCCCATTTTTGGGTGGGTAATGTAAGGGAATTGAATCCGCTTACACCCCCCCCCCCCCATGCTATCTTCCCGGTGAGAAGATAGCATCAACCTTAAGTGCGCTTCAATTCCGCTGGAACCCAATCTAATATTGGGTGTGGGGTGGAGTTCTTTTCTCGGGGTCGGCTTTCCAGACCGCCCCCCTGGGTGTGTTATTACTACCCATCCTTGGTGCAATCGCGAGCTATGTTGCACCGAGGTATCTGGTGTCTCTGTTTGAGACCATTGTGCTCACTCTCCACACAATTTTTCTCTAACCTTTCTCAAATCTACCTCACGGACCTTGCTGTCCCTTCTTCTCTCACCAGTCCCTTGGGACTCATTCTCCTCCGTGCTCGCTCCCCACACTTGAATTGCACTCCTTTCACTCCCTCACATGTCAACACCTCCTCTCCATACTCACCCCTTTCCCCACTTTCGTTTCCACTCTCCATACACTTATTGGGTCCCTCACATGTGCGCATGATGTCAGTGGGATCCGTCTAAGTCTCGTCCTGCTGTTCTAGTCAATTAGTCCCCAGTCCCAGTAGCTAATTGGAAAAGGTTGTACTTGACTACGGTATATATTATATAATATACATGGAGTTATACATAATAATTAATTATCATAATTATATATTATATACATTATATTATACGCTCGTCTACATGACGCGTCTTAACCTCCCCCCTCGGAGGTGATATGACCCGTCACTCCCGGTCCCGTCCGTTTCATGCTCTCTCCGCCTTTCTCTTCCTTACTAACCTCTCCGCCATCACGAACTTTCCCGCGCTCACCCAATTGGTGGGGCCTTACAAAGGCTCAATTTAAATGAGTGCCGTTAAACAGGATGTTACAAGTTTCGTTCAGTAGTGGCCTTCCTCCTACCTTGTTCTTTCCTTCGTGCTAATGTTGCCCTAATTTTATTTTATTTTGATCTATGTTCCCCCCTACCTGTGCTATTATCACTATTTATCTTCTCAGTTCATCACGTGGCGCCCTCAGTGCCCACAACTTCTACAGTACTATGTACCCTACTACTACTATGGTATCCGTACATACCCTTTACTTCCACTTACTACGTGGCGCCCTCAGTGCCCACAACTTCTACGGTACTATGTACCCTACTACTACTACTATGGTATGCGTACATACCCTTCATTTCCACTCACTATGTGGCGCCCTCAGTGCCCACAACTTCTACGGTACTATGTACCCTACTACTACTACTATGATATGCGCACATACCCTTCACTTCCACTCACTACGTGGCGCCCTCAGTGCCCACAACTTCTACGGTACTATGTACCCTACTTCTATGGTATGCCTACATACCCTTTAATTCTGCTTACTACGTGGCACCCTCAGTGCCCACAGGTTCTATGGTACTCAATATGTACCTCGCCCTCATTCCCACCCCCCTCAGTCCAATATATTGGACGACTAAACTTCAAGGCGACTAAACTAAAGGTAACTAAACTTGGAAGGGTCGCCCTTCCAATAGGCAACACTTTCCTACCACCCTCCTGTAGGTCTTCCTATCTTTGCCCCCTATCTTTCCTCCAATTCTCACTTCTACGGATCTGACTCTTCCATCTCCCCCCCCCCCCCCCCCCCCCCTCTGTCCAACTTGTTGGACGACTCAACAACCTAAGGGCGATTCTTCCAGCAGGCAACTCTCCCACTGCACCCCTATAGGTCCTCTTAATCTTCGCCCCACTCTTCTTGTCAATTCCAACTCTCTTGGAATTGACCTTCCCCTCTCCTCCACCCTAAAATCGGGTCTTTCCGTCACCTTACTGATCTCCTCATGGTCCCCTGGTAGCAAAATGCCACCCTTTCTTTATCTTGTCGTCACTTGGCGGTAGAATGCCGCCCTTCATGTCATCTTCACTGATACATGCTACCCCTGCTGGCCTCCCCCTCAATATGTGCGCCGGCATTAAAGCCCCCGATGACCCCCGGTCATCCTTCGGTACATATAATGGCTTACCATTTAATGCCCCTTCGCACTCTGTCACCCCCATGTGCGTGTACAACACGCCTCCTCTAAGTTTCCTGCATCCTTTGTCACGCTTCATTATTGGCTTCTCTGCCCCTGGTCTAGTCTTCCCACATCCTCTCCCTTTCCACCTTGTCTTCTTACTCGACCTCCTCCCCACCGGCATGCCTCTCAACCGGATCGGCGTCTGTTCCGGACATCTCTCCGGACATCCCGCTATCCACTCTTCCCCATCCTCACACCGACGCTTGCCAGGAACATCCTTGTTCCATCCCATTGCCTCTAGGTCCTCTGCGTCGAACCCATTCTCCTCCGCCCACTCTTTTGCTGTTGCTTCCCCTCCTAACTCATCTATCGGCGGTATTTCTCTGGAACTATCCTCTACACTTTCACCACGCCCTACTATGCGTGGCTCCAGATCCATACCTGTCCCCGACTCCTGGTGTCCTCCCTCGGGCCGCTTCCCATCGCCCATCTTTGGTTTCTCCTCTATGTTCTCAACAGTGCCAGACAGCATGCACCCTGATGTCTCGGACACACCAAACGGTGTCCTCGTCTTAATTGGGCCAGTGAGCATCCATCCAAATGGCTTGAGAATGGCCATCGGGTCTCGCTCCCTGTCATCCGCCGAATATGGTCTGAAGTCTCTCGTAGGCTGTCGGGCAGTCCATGCCGACTATGAGAGATACTTTCGGGACATCCAGCTCGGGCACGGAGAAATCGATGTTGTCCAGGTACCGGTATTGCTCGACCTTGATCTTCGTGGGTCGCCTGGCGTTAATATTAATCGATTCTATTATTCGGATGGGTTCGATGGTAGCCCCATAGCCGCACCCTGGTGTTATCGCTGATATCTCGCAACGCCCCGTGCTCATTCTCATGACCTCGTCCTTATTGGAGATAGTGGTTACCGCCATCTTGCTAGGCCTCGTTCGTAACCCTATCCTTTTGGCCACCCAACTCACCGTTAGTATGAATGCTGCTCCACTATCGACCAACATTAGTGTTGTGACCAATAGCCCGTCCTCTCCTGTTATTCTCACTGGTACTACCCCCGAGTAGTACTGTCCTCTTCCTCCTTGCTCCCATCGTGCTCGTAGCCATAGTTTGGCCTCCAGTCTCATCAGTCTCGTCGTATTCTATCGGTGTTTCTCTACACTCTTCGAATCTGTGTCCTTCTACCACGCATCGATGGCATAGTCCATTTATACCCGCGTAGGCTACCCAATCTTGTTTAGGCAACGCCTGCCAATGCTTGCAATTCATGGTCAGGTGGAATGCGTTTTTGTGTAATTGGCATTTGTATTCTGGATTGTAGCCTTCTTTGTATAGAGCTTCACGTATCGCGTGTATATTTATACCTAGCAGTTTAGTATTTTGGTTATTTGGACTCGGCCTACTGGGGGTGTTGGGATTATATTTGTTCGTGTTGTTGTTTTGTTTCTGTCCCTGCCACGGTGTGGCCCTACTTCCAGCTGTCTGTGGACTTGTAGTCCCCTGTGTCGCCACGTATGGTAGTGACTGTCTTAATTTTGGTAGTGCATTCGCCGCACTGTGTTCGGGTTTAGGCCTGTTGTATTCAGCTTTCGGTGCCCTCCCCAAACTATCCTCGCTGTAGACTGGGTCTGTAATCAATTCCGCCTCATAGTTAAGGAAGTTCGACATCTCCTCTAGCCCTGGCTCCGCACCTTTCTTCTCCCGGGTGGAGAAGGCGATCTTTCTCCACTTGTTCCTCAGCCAGATCGGTAGTGCCTGTGCTATTGTAGTGATGTTATTCGATGTGTTGAGTTTGTAAGGTGCCTCTAGGGTCTTTAGCACAATCAGCACCTTTTCTACTTTATTTGCGAAGGTCTTGATGCTGACAGGGTTATCCTGTAGTCCGCCTGATGTTATTCCCCTTAAGGTTTGTCGGATGATCTTTGCCGGATGCCCGAATTCCCTGTCCAGGACCCGCCATGCAGTCGTGAATCCACCTTCGATACCTTGGTACTGCCTTACGATGTCGTACGCTGGCCCCCCTGTGTAGACTTGGAAGTATTTAAGTTCTTCGTCAAGTCTTCGTGCGTCAAGTTCTTCGTTAGTATTTCGTTACTGTACATGCGCTGGAATTGCAGGTATTCCTCCGGCTTACTACCATCGAATTTGAATGGCTCCACTGGCGGTAGCTCGTGTTGCTTAGCTTAGTGTTGCCATTCCCATCGCTTCTACTTCTAGTGCGTTCGATGGTTGTGATGCAGACTCCTTTTCTGTTGGGTGCGGTTCGCCCGTCGGGCCCATCGACTTTCTTTGTATTGGATATATCATCGGGGGTAACGGTCCCCTCCATATCTCCGTGTCACACGACTTATTTGGGTCTGATGGGTTTGGGATTTTTGTTCTTGGTTGAGTGTATTGCTGATATTGCAATGGGGGAATGTCACCCTGCCCCCCCCCCCCCCCCCCACCGGTGTTATATTTGGTACTGGGGTTGATGTTATCATGTTAGGGCCCATGCACCTATCGGCAATAGCTCCCCCCTCCCCTGGGTATATATTATATCCCTGCATGTTATAGTCATACTGGTGTCCAGGTACCGGTATAGGCCTATAGGCCTACAGTATGTCCTGCAGTCTGCCTGTGTCCTTCCGGACCGAAGTTTAATCTTCTCGAATATTCCAAGAAGTCCTCCCCGCGACTACCATATTCTCGATCGGCAGGTACGTTCCGACAGGACTCTTCTGTCTTCATCCTCATACCGGTACATCCTGTACCCTTCTCCCGGTGTGTGGTATATCTCACCAGGTTGTGTCTCTCCGGGGCGACGGCAATCTCCCAGAGTACGTCCCCACTGGCTCTAACTCCATCTCGACTACCGACGGTTCACTGTCTGTCCTTCCTCTCCGGTTGCTCGTAGCAACGCTCCTTCGATTCTCTTCACTTTATCTCGCTTCAGTGCAGTGTTCCTCCTCGTGAGATCTCGCTTCGACCTCCCGGATAAACTCCACTGTTCTTCTTCCGTCTTACGACTGGGGTCGACGACGTCTCGCTCATCCGCTCACAGCGCCAACGTCTCTCTCTCTGCCTGGTTGGACGGTCCTGGGGACATTCGCAATCCCCCTACTATTCTCTGTTGTCGGGTGCCGCGATTCACTTAACTCACCGCGCGCATTGTCCGCCGACGCTTGTGGGACATTCTCAGCCCCCCCCCCCCCCCCCCCCTCTCTCCCGCCGTTGGGTGCCACGGCTCACTTAACTCGCCGCGCGCATTTCCCGTTGACACTTGTAGGACATTATCTGCCCCCCCTCTCACCACTAATCGCTTGTGGTGGGGTGCCCGTAGCCCCCCCCCCCCCATCCGTCACCTCTTACTTTGCCCCTACGCCCCCCTCTAGTCGACACATTATCTCTACCCTTGCTGGGTTTATTCACCCCCGCTTCTCCCTGTGCAACTGCGTGGCCTTGCAGGCTCTCATTGGGTTTATTCACCGCCACTACTCCCTGTGCAACTGCGTGGCCTTGCAGGCTCTCGTTGGCCGGCTCACTTGTTCCCCCTATGTTTGTATTAATGGCACCGTTATTAATTTCGCCCTGATTCGCTACACTATTACTAATGATATTATTTTGGTTAATTTCTTCAGGGTTATTTAACGTATTGTTACCTAAATTATTATTTAAATTATTTAAATTATTTTGTTTGGAATTATTTATATTATTATTTAAATTATTTTGCACATTTAAATTAGGATTATTGTTACCGGGTAAAATATTATTTCCTGCAAGAAAGGTTTGATTAGGGTTATCTATTACGGTACTATTAATATTAGCTCCCTCTAACGTATTATTACCCCCCCCCCCCCCCCCCGCCCGTACGGTCACACCAGTCCTGGGTCTGTCGTCCGGTACCTGTAAGTGGGGTATTAACAAAGGTCTCCATTACCTCTGGTTCCTCGTAAATACTACCCGAACCAGCCGAACTCTCCGACAATCCCATTTTTGCCAATTCTAATCAGCGCTTTTGCTTCGCTTGATACTGCATTAAGCCCCTCAGCCGGGTATGCATATCATCCCATATCTGCTTGCCCGATCTCTCTCTCTCTCTATCCTCCCCCATACTTTGGTTGGCTAATTCTGTCTCCCTCGCCTCCCTCGCCTCCCGCTCTCTACGCTCATTCACCTCTCTCGCCTCCTGCTCTCTGCGCTCATTCACTTCTCTCTCAATCCTCTCAGCCCTCCTCGCTTCCCGCTCTTTGCACTCGTTCTCTTCCCTCCTCTCTCGCTCTTTGCGCTCGTTCTCTTCCCTCGTCTCTCACCCTTTGCGCTCATTCTCTTCCCTCATCTCTCGCTCTTTGCGCTCGTTCTCTTCCCTCGTCTCTCACTCTTTGCGCTCATTCTCTTCCTTCCTCTCTCGCTCTTTGCGCTCGTTTATGTCTCTCTCCCCTCGTTCTCTATAGTTTCTCGCCACCATCTCGTCCCTCTCTTTACACTTTCTCGCTAATTCTCTCTACCTCTAACAACGCAGTTCCCTCATCTAACTGCCTTTCCAGTTCCTTTTGATCCAGCGCCACAATGTCTAGTTGACACGCCAGATCTATCTCTAACACCCTTCTTGCTTTCGCGGAGGATGTAACGGACTTATCAGTCAGGTCAGGTATTCTAGGTCATTGATCAAGAAAACTTGCCACCTCCATGCAGCATAAAGGAGGTGCCACCTGTAGCTGCATAGACCCTCTTACTAGGGCAAATCTGGTCCTGTAACTAGGACCCCCTTCGTTCTGGGATAAGGACCTTGGTCCTGGATTAAGGACCCATATACTTGGCTGCAGGGGTATATGGCCTGACCAGGCAGATGGTGATCTACCAATGGCTGGTCAGGAGTAGAGTGTTCTCATGTCCACTCTGAGGGCACTTCACTGCGACCTGCACCTGGCAGCAAGGGTACAGGGCATGACCCAGCAGATGAGCTGCAACAGTCAATGGTGGGTCATGTACGCCAGAGTAGATATGGGTGATGGGCCTCATATCTGACTCCATTGCGACACCCACCCTGTGGAATGGCAAACCAGGGTGTGGTATTTACCCCGAGAGCTGACTCGGCAAAAAAGCACCCCCCAACCCCCACTATGGATACATTAGCAATGCGGAGGTCTGGCCACTAGAGGCCAGTGGAATTACCGGACACAATCGGCCTCACAGGCGTCAGTTAACTCCTGACCGGCTGCCTGTCTCACCCCCTACTGGAGAGAGAGCAGCCAACAATTCTTTGAGTCCCTTTCCTGATGACCTTTCTGGCCCAAACCCTGGGTCACCAGGGAGGCCAGATTGTGATGGGGAGAGGGATTCTGGAGTTGGAGGCTACTCTCATGTTCCACCCCAACTAACAAAGCCATTGGTGAATCTGAGGCAAGTCACTAGACTAGCCTCAGTAAACACCCTACACTCGGGTCCCCAATGCGACAAGGTGAGCTGACTGCCTTGGCAGATAAGCTTTCTCTTAGCGCAGTGGGTGTTCAAGAGCACCGAATGCAGACTGGACAGACTGATGAGGTTCTGATTAAGGACATGAGGGGCGGTTGGCGACTCGCCCTCGCGTCAGCAGATGATAGTGGCAATGGTGGAATTGGTCTATTGATGAATCCAACTGCACATGCAGCATTGGACAAAATAGACCAAATCTCTAACCGCATCATCCGTTGCCACTTCTCATGTTCTGGAAGACTGGCTAAGAAGTTTCCTAAGGTGGTTCTGATTGTGTGCTACTCTCCAACTAGTGTTGCCCCTGTAGAGGAGGTGGAAAATTTCTACCACAATCTACAAGCAGCAACTGATGGAGTGGATCAGCATGCATTCTTAACATTCCTGGGAGACTTTAATGCAAGTCTGCATCAATCACCTACATCACCCTGGGTCTATAGCAATAGTGTTAACCGAAATTCTGTCCATCTTCAGGATTTTATCTCTGGAAATGGATTGTTTTCGGCTGGAACCCAGTTCAAGAAGCAAACTGGAAAGCTATGGACTCATAGTGGACCCAGTGGTCACAAGTCCCAGATAGACCATATTCTGTTTCGTAGGAAATACAGGAGCTCTATACAAGACTGTAATGCATTTACACTTCGACCCTTCTCCAGTTATCACCGCCTTATTGTGGCCAAGGTAAGACTTAGTCTGCGTGCTAGCAGAACAACGAAATCTGCCTTGCCACGGCATGACTGGTCCTCTCTGTTGCAACAGCCAAGTGTGAGATCCAGCTTCACACTACAGCTGAGCAACAGGTATGAGGCTCTTGCCTCTGAGGCGGCAGATCACTGTGAGGGCTATACTGCCTTTACAGAAGCAGTTAAGTTAGCAGCTGCAGAAACATTTCCTGTATACCCTCGAAACAGGAAAAGGGCCCCCTGGACTGACAACAAAATTCAGAAGTGCCGAAATGACCTTCATAAGGCGCAGAAAGAGTCCCGACTCAAACAGACAACAGCGGCCAAGAATGCAGTTAAAGCTGCATCTAGGTCCCTGAACAGGCAGTACTCTGTTAATCTACAGGAGCTAATAAACCAACAGGTTGATGCCATCAATGATGCTGACGACAGCAGGCAATCATCCCAGGCATGGAAATCGATCAATCTGCTTACTGGGCGGAAAAGCCAACCAACCACCAAGGTTAAGGCTGAATCACTAGCCGATCGCCTCAATGGTTGGAAAGCCCACTTTGAAAAGCTCCTCAATAATGACAGGGTATTGCCTGATAACTTTATAGAAGTAAAAGTGTCTGAGTCTGTACTCCCAGATATTCCCATTGGCGATATCTCCTTTGCAGAAGTGAAGGCTGCTGCAAAGAGCATTAAGACCAATCGCGCCAGTGGAGTAGATGGTGTTCCCCCTGAGGTCTTTAAAATACCTGAGTGTTTAAAGCTCATCTATCCCATCATAGTAGACATGTACCGTACAACAAGAGTCCCACAAGAAATGAAAACAAATAAGTTGGTGCCAGTTCCCAAGAAGGGCAACCTAACACTCTATGGTTCTTTTCGGGGAATCTCATTGATCTCGATTGCTGCAAAACTATACAATAGAATTCTATTAAATCGCATCAGGGATCCCATTGAGAGACTGCTACGTGGAAATCAGAATGGGTTCCGTAAAGGTCGTGGGACCATGGAGCCCATTTTGGCACTTAGAAGGATAATTGAAGAGTTATCAAAAAAGAAAGACAGGCATCTGGCTGTTATCTTTGTTGACTTCTTCAAGGCCTTTGATTCAGTCTCTCGCTCACGTATGTTCAGCATACTTTCATTATATGGGATTCCTGATGAAATTATTTCAGCAATCAGATCAGTATACGATGGTTCGACAACATTTGTGTCTACTGTTGACGGTGACAAAGAACCATTTGAAGTGTTATGGGGCGTCCTCCAAGGAGACACACTTGCACCATTCTTGTTCATTACTGTGGTTGACTATGTTCTACGCATGTCCTTAGATCATCATAATGATGATGGGGTGATGATAACTCCACCTACTGGCTCCAGAAGTCGAGGAAATCCTGCCAAGTACCTAACTGATCTAGACTTTGCTGATGACTTAGGAGTACTCTCAGAATCATTAGAGGGAGCCCAGCGGCTCCTCAGCTCATTAGAACATGCTGCTTCTAGTGTTGGTCTTTTTATTAACTCCAGAAAGACCAAAATTCTGACAGTTAACTTTGAAAGTCCTCAGCAAGTCTCTGATCGGATGAGCATAAGCTCAAAGGATGGTATGCTTGAGCATGTGGACGACTTCTGTTACCTGGGATCATGGATCCGGAAGTCAGGTGAGGACCTTCGAATACGTAAGGGAAAGGCATGGGCAGCCTTGAATAGGCTTTCCAGGATTTGGAAGTCACCTAGAATTAATCGGAAACTTAAGGTCCGATTATTTAGAGCAGCAGTAGTTCCAGTACTCCTCTACAGGAGTCCATGCTGGGCTCTAACTGCTGAGGACACCAAATCTCTGGATGGCACATTCACAAGAATGCTACGCCGGGTACATTGTGTCAAGTACAATGCACACATCTCCAACCAGACACTATATAACATTGGAGGTGTCTCATTGGTTCCCCCAAGCTTGACACTAGAACAAAATCGCCTCCGCTTTGCAGGACATTGCTTTCGCCGTGAGGACCAGCCAGTGCATAATCTTGTACTTTGGCAGCCTCATGGAGTGAATAAGCATGGTGGACAGCCCATGACTTTCTTGAGACGCATCTTAAAGGACACTGGCCTTAAAGATGCGGATGATCTAGCAAATGTCATGGGTGATAGGGAGTTGTGGCGGTGCAATTTTGTTGACAAGCCGGCACAGCATTCTTAAAAATGCAGCTGCAATGCAGCATGCCGATCCTAGTAGTATCAGTCGCGACGGACTCCCGTTGCCTCTCTGTCCTACTAATTTTCCCCTGTTTACTGGGGTTCCTACTAACCGACGACACCGAATCCTCGGGGTTAACCTCAGATTTGCCATCATGCGGGTCTGCCCATCCCACTAACTTAATTCCCCTAGCATCCACTAAGTAAGGCCCTACGTACACTACATCTGGTTCCATTACCTCGGACCGCCACAATTCAAATAGTTCTGTGGCGACCCCCCTCGCTCTCTCACTCGCCAGTTCTCCCTGTCCAAAACGGACTAAGTAGTTTATTCGACTCACCTAGCCTCTGGTATAGTTTAGGCTGGTCTACCTTTCTCACCTACTTAGCCTCTTTTAGTAGCTTCTTTGTGGCGTTGTATGCCCGTCGCAGGCGATCACTCGTCCCGACGTCCTCCTCGTTGACTCTACCTTCCCTCCTCGTCCGGCGTTGTACCGGCGGCCCCACCGTCGCCGTTCCGGTGGGCCGTCCATCGCCCTCGGCCTGTGGATGGCTGGCGACTTCGGTACTCCGACCGCCGTCGTCATCTCGCGTCGACTCGTCGTTGTCTTTCCCTCCTTGTTGTCGGCCGCCCTCCGCTTGGGTCTTCGGATCGTCCCTTGTTGGCGAATCCGGGGTGGCTGGCCGGTACCGTCTCATCGCGGCCTCTCGGATCGTTTGGTTGGTGTCGTCCGGGGTCCGCGGCGGCGTTCTTTCTCCCTCCGACTCTCGGGGTGTTAGTCCGCTCATCTTTGGGCTTTCTGGTTGTGTTGCGGTCACAGTTTTAGTTGTAAGGTGGATAGTTTCAACTGTGACGGGATCGAGTTCAAGGATCCCCGACCGGGTTAGGTTGTACGCGTCACTTTGCTGCTGGGCTGCTGAACTGATATCTGTGGCCCAAGGCCGTCGGGAAAATAACAGAGTTTGTGTTTCACGTTGTTAATGTTCCAATGATAATAGCACAGTATGTATAACAAATAATAGTAGAAATTGCAATACAGAATTATAACAGCAGTGTATAAAATGATGGTTGAAACTGTTGCCGGTCTGCAACTGTGTGATTAATGAACTGACCGGTAAACCAGTAATCAGGATAACTATATGATTGATACACATACATATTGGTTTCACCTCTACTCTACTTTGGCCTTCGCTACCCAATGGATGCTTTCCTATCTTTCCCCACGTGCTCCCCTGCTCGCTATTGGCTTATATACTAATTGTCACTTTGGCACTCCCTGTAGGTGTTACCCCCTGCTGCTGTGTTCTCCCTCCCAGGTGGTTTGACCCCAGGTGGCTTTAGGGCCTGTGTCCCCCCCCCCCCCCCCGAGTTGGTTATGAGGCGAGATTAATTATTGGTAATCTCGTATCGCCCCCTATATTGGTAAAATGCCACTGGTCCCATTTTCGGGTGGGTAATTAGGCGAGTCAATCTATCCGAAAAAGGTAATAAATAGTACTAGCTAACACAAAATTAATAGTACTAGCTCCATCTTACTGTCAGAAGGTCAAATATTTGTTCTAGATAAAAAACTTCAAAATAAAATATATTTTTACAAGAAAATAGTTGGTCAAATTTTTTTTCAATTTTTCCATTATAATTTTTTTCAATAGGTAATAAAAAGTACTAGCTATAACACAAAATCAAAATTACTAGCTACCATCGTACTGGCAGAAGGTTAAATACTTGTTCTAGAACAAAAAACCTCATGATAAAAGCAATTTTCATATGAATAAATTTGTTTAAAAAGTGGGTACCCATAACATAGTAGTACCCGTTCCATCTAAGTATATTACGTGTAAATGTTTGTTTATACAGTACTGTATTTACACCATCTCCCTTAACCCTTTAGGTACTATGGATCACCCATGTGATACATAAGCAATGGTCTGCTAGAGCGCTATGTATCATACAGGTGATCCATGCTTTTAAATGTTACCCTATGCTATTCTATTCAGCTTTAGTGCATTTCTAAGCACTCTGCTATATTATTAGTGCATCAAGGGACATCTTTTTAGATACCGGTACCAGTTTACTGCACCTGACTAGCAGATATGTGACTCTTACCATACCGGTACGGTAGGTACAGTAACATGTCATAGTATAAAGGTATAGTTTTTGGAACTTTGGAAATTTATAGGGCTCTATCCTGTTTCAGCCCCAACATTCTACACCTGCCAGTCTGGGTTATCATTCATATGCGTACCTGTGGCAAAAGAAGCAGGTTACAGTGGTGGTGTTTTCTAACCAAAACAATAAACTAATCTCCATTACTTAATTAACGGAAAGGAGCAGGTTACAGTGGTGGGCTTTTCTAACCAAAACAATAAACAATATCTCAATAACATAGGGTATTTCATACTTATAGTCTTATTTTTGCAATACGAAAATACCACAGGTACGGATATGAACTATAACTCCAGTCTGTCATCTGGTACCGGTAGCGGTAGTCAGTTTAGGCCTATTGTAGGCCTATGTATTGGTTTAGTGTTTTGATTATTGACAAAAATTTCATTTTTTTTCAAAATAGGATCTGGTTACGGTTAGTTGGTCATGCTCAACCATATACAGTACATGCTCAAATATAATTTATTAAATTTAGCGGGATTTTGGACATTTATTGCCATAGGCCAAGGTCAGTTACCAGTAATTAGGCTAGGCCTATAACTTCACTTTAGTGTTTTTGACAGACAAACTGACAGACAAACAGACAGTGTAGATTTTGTTAAACGTAAAAACTGACATCAGAAATGAAATCACCGTCCAAGAAAACCCCCATAGCCAAAATTTCCGGTTGATCGTATGCTTTCTTAGTTTTTGACAGACGAACTGACAGACAGACGGACAAACAGACAGTATAGATTTCGTTAAACGTAAAAATTGACATCAGAAATGAAATCACCGTCCAAGAAAACCCCATAGCCAAAATTTCCGGTTCATCGTATGCTTTCTTAATTTTTGACAGAAAAAACTGACAAAGACGGACAAACAGACAAACAGACAGTGTAGATTTCGTTAAACATACAAACTGACATCAGAAATGAAACCACCGTCCAAGAAAACCCCCACAGCCAAAATTTCCGGTTGATCGTATGCTTTCTTAATTTTTGACAGACAAACTGACAGAAAGACGGACAAACAGACAGTGTATATTTCGTTAAACATACAAACTGACATCAGAAACGAAACCACCGTCCAAGAAAACCCCCATAGCCAAAATTTCCGGTTGATCGTATGCTTTCTTAATTTTTGACAGACAAACTGACAAAGACGGACAAACAGACAAACAGACAGTGTAGATTTCGTTAAACATACAAACTGACATCAGAAATGAAACCACCGTCCAAGAAAACCCCCATAGCCAAAATTTCCGGTTGATCGTATGCTTTCTTAATTTTTGACAGACAAACTGACAGAAAGACGGATAAACAGACAAACAGACAGTGTATATTTCGTTAAACATACAAACTGACATCAGAAACGAAACCACCGTCCAAGAAAACCCCCATAGCCAAAATTTCCGGTTGATCGTATGCTTTCTTAATTTTTGACAGACAAACTGACAGAAAGACGGACAAACAGACAAACAGACAGTGTATATTTCGATAAACGGAAAAACTGACATCAGAAATGGAATCACCGATCTTTAGAACCCCCAAAGCGATAATGTCAGGATGACGATACGCTTACTTAGTTTTTAACAGACAAACTGACAAACAGACAAAGGCAGCTCTAATTTGTAAAAATTTTCAGCGCATTACTATATGTTATTTGGGAATATTCAGTACCTAAAGGGTTAATAGGCGAGTCAATCTAGCCGAAAAAGGGTGTCAACCCATAACAAATTCGCAATTCATCCAAACCAATTTTTTTTATTCTACTTTACCTTTTTAATACCTCCAAAAAAGTCTATAAAAATATATTATGCGAATCACCTTAAATTTCCTGTTTCTTTCCTTAGCAACATGGATTTTACATAGCAACAAGGGGTCTATTGGTGGGATTTTATCCAAATTTGGAACAGACAAACTTTACTCTAATGACTATATACTTCTATATAGTTACCAATTTAGTTTCCACAGCAACGGAAAATTGTCTATTAATTTCACCATTTTTAATACCAATTTTGCTGGTACAATACAGGGAGCTTATTTACACAACTTCTCTACTAAACAGGTGGATGTAACCTCGCCCATCGGATTTATCGACCTCAAAAACTCTTATCCCCAAAAAAGTTATTTGTTATATGATAAACTATTGTGGTTTCTAAACTAAAACAAATAAATAAATTACACCTAAAATCAATAGAGCAATCACAATTTAATTATGTGAAAAATCTTCACTAACATTAATGGAAATTATGAAATTTCCTTGCAGTGGAATTGAACAATTTTTTTACAAAAGTTACCTTAATATATCGTGAAGTTTTTGATATATTTAAAAATTTGATGCGACTTCTAGTTTACGAGATATAGCAATTAATGTGTAACACGCCAGTGTAAATATTACTAATATCCAATTGAATCACAGCTTATTGTGAAATTAATTAAATTATTCTGGAACATCACCAATTTGCTACTTACTTTTCCCTACTGTTCCTTTTGTTTGGCTTGTGTTATGCAAATTTACGCAGAATTTCCTTGAATAAACATATGATCCGCAAAATAAAATTTTATAGACTTTTTTTTGTTCATTAATAAGGTAATATTGAATCCAAAATATGTGGTTCGGATTGATTGCGAAATACTTATGGGTTTTTTGCTAGATTGACTCGACTAAATGTACGGGAATTGAATCCCTTACAATTACGTGGCCTACAGATGTACGTATGTACATCACTGTATACATCACTGCAGGCCATTTATTCTATTTAATAAATACACAATATTCTGGAACAATTTGTTTATGTATGATTAGCTACGCAATATAGATATTGTATAGGCATACCGCTGTTGCCTACCAACTCATAAAATAAATAAACGTTCTAGAATTTTGTGTATTTATTAAATAGAATAAATGGCTTGCAGCGAACAATAATTCTTGCAATCTTTGAACGCCTATTTCTCAGCTGTTTCTCAATGAAATTCAGATATTGTTACATATTTGGAATCCTTGCAACGCAAGCTTTCTATTGATGTGAAAAAATTACGACTAAAGTGAAGAATGGCAATGATACAGAAGGTGCGATTTCGCAAAAGACACTTTTTAAAAACGCTTATAAATAAAAGTTAAAGGCGAAATCGAAAATTCCGGCTTCATGGTAACAACCACGGCGAGTTGAACTCGTGGAGTTTCAAATTTCATGCAATATGATAAAGATTTGTAGAAAAATTTGGGGGGGGGGGGGGGTCCGTGTCATCAGAAAATGACACTATATTACGGGTATATCTTTTGCGTAGAGGTATAGCCTACATAGAGGCTACATGTAGGTATGTGTAGCCTACATGTAGATGCACGTGTAGGGTGAATGTAGGTAGGTGTAGGTAGGTCTTTAAAAACAACAATGATGAATGAATAGGCCTACACGGGGTACCCGGACCCGAACTTCCTCGATGAGATGCGAATGCGGCGAACGGGGGTGGTACCCGGAACAACCACGAAGAGATGCGCATATGGCGGGCGGTGGTACCCGAACAACCAGGAGGAGATGCGAATACGTCGAATGGGGGTCCCCTGAATACCCACGAGACGGAGCCTATCAATACTACAGTACTGACAAAGGAAAAAACGACTGAACGATATACCGATACATACTGTAGATCTTATGATCCTGCGGGTTCAGGCATGGAGGCTAATGACTTTGTATGGGCCGAACGGCCCGAACCTGATGTTTCCAGTCAAGGAGGAATCGACTAACGGTTAGGGTTAGAGCTCGTCTTCGGTGTCCATGAGGGTCTGAGGATGAGTGGGTAATTCAACAAAACGCTAACAATGATACCGGACTGACTGATTGAACCAGAGTGGCGATGGTAGTCGCTGATGTATATATATTATATATATTATATATATCATGTATTGATTGTTAGTAGATATTTTTTTATAGTATTTGTTTATTAAGTTGTCTTCAGAGTCTATATTGATAATATTGTGTGCTGTGCTGATTTTACTTATTTTTCATTTTATAAATCTTGCTGTGGCCGTTTTAATCTACTAAACTGCCGTATCAATTTCATGATATTTTAATGGATATGCAATTTAACTTCTTATTTCTATTAACTTTCAATGCAATCAAATATAACTGTAAAGCTATTGACTTTCGTGTTATTGTTTTGCTGTTACTTCGAGATGGGATTTGAATCCCATCGGATTACTGATTAATTCCCATCATCGAGATGGGAATACTTTATAATGAAACAGCGTGGTGGTCCGCGGGATAGTGGGAAGGGATGGGACTGTTGCTGGTTGGTGGAATGTGACTGCCTGAAAAATTAAAACAAACAAAACTTCCAGACTTCTATATTTTTACTTTCAAAACAAAACGTCCAAAACATTTCAATGCTGAAGTACTGTTCAAGTCCCATGGATGTATGGTTGATAAACAGATAAAGAGGGGCAGAGGGGGGTCAGGGTTTCTGGTAGACTATAATCCCCGCGATGATGGCTGTTATTGTTTAGGTTACTCTTACTCAATAAATATATAAATCAGAACGAGTTAATCTAATGGAACGATGCCTTTCGTGGCGTTAGCATACTCAAATTTATTAGGGCATAATATTTATGACGAGTAAAGGGACTTTAGTATAATCAGAACGCGATGTTTGATATTTATACAGTACTGCAGTATGCAGTAAAACCTGTTGTCTGACAGCAGACAGGTCTGCATGTTGATGTACCGTATTGTACCGTGGAGATCAGAGATTATTGCCATACTGCCATACATCCTGATTGACGACCGTGTATCACGTTACTGCAAGTTGACACATAAATTACATTAATACTAGAAAAGCATTTCCTAAAGGAAATGCAACCACGAAGCTAAGGAAAATTAAACAAACGGCCACACTTTGGTTTGTTGCTTAGCCTAGTTTAGTAGCATTTGCCAATAATTAACTTATATTCCCATGGAAACTAGAGTTCTCTGGAAATGTTGGTTTAACCTTTGATAAAATATTTAGTCCAGATTGTGGTTCAGATAACACATACAAAGTTTCAGAAAATATTGTAGTTTATGTCCAAATTACCGATTTTCTATCAAAATGCATCTGTTTGCCGTGGTTGTCATGGAAACTGAAAAATATAACAATGTAATTCGGATGCAGTGATGCAGAATAAGTCATATAGTGGGGAGAGGTGTTGGTCCCAAGTCATAATACTATTAACTTGTGCTTCAAATTATCATTTTATAAATTTTAACATCTGTTTAGACTTGTTGCTATGGTAACTATATTTTCTAATTAACCTCAAACGGCTTGGATATGGATCTTATAGATGAGTTGCAAAACCCCCAGTTTATATATATTACAGTTTTTCTACAAATAGTGTTATCAATAAGACTTTAATGATATAGACTTTAATAAACTACAGTTACCATGGTAACTAGATATTTCTGGAATGTTTTGAGTTTCACTAAAAGTTCCAACTAGTGGTCCAGATAACACATACCCAGTTTCGTAAAATTTTATCGTGAAGTCTATGTCCAAATGAATAATTTTTGTATAAAAACATCTGTTTTCAGCGGTTGTCATGGTAACTGCAAAATAGAACAAACAAATTCGGATGCAGAATAAGTTATATAGTGGGGGTAGGGGTTGGTCCCAAGTCATAACACCTTAACCTTAGGCTTCAAATTAGCATTTTATAAATTTCAACATCTGTTTAGCCCTGTTGCCAAGGTAACTGGATTTTCTATTTAACCTCAATCGGCTCTGCTATGGACCTTATAGTTGTGTTGAGAAACCCCAAGTTTATATCTATTATAGTTTTCCTACAAATAGAGTTTTAAATATTGACTTGAAATACATAGACTTTTTTCTAAGTCCGTTGCCATGGAAACCAGATTTTTCCTGGATATGAGACCCAGCCCAAAAGATGCGCCTCGACGAGTAGTATATACATGCAAAATTTCAGGGTACTTTTAAAGGCTAGTTTTTTCACCGGTCAAAAAAAACCAAATCTGCTCCATACAAGTAAAATAGCCCACTATGAATAGACCATCTCAGCTAAGGAAAATCTTTCTTAGCGAAAGTAGTTGATTTTCCTTAGCTTCGTGGATTTTTGTTAAAACATCAGTTTGCAGTGGTTGTCTTGGAAACTGATAATTATAACAACGTTAATTGGATGCAGAATAAGTGATATAGTGGGGGTAGGGGTTGGTCCCAAGTCGTAATATCTTAATGTTATGGTTTAAATAACCATTTTATAAATTTGAACATCTGTTTAGCCTGGTTGCCCTGGTAACTAAATTTTCTAATTGACCTCAATAAGCGCAACTATTGTCCTTATCATTGAGTTGAAAAACTTCAAGTTTCGATCTATTATGGTTTTTGTACAAATAGAGTTAATAGTATAGACTTTCATGTAATAGATTTTAATAAACTCCAGTTACCATGGTAACTAGATATTTCTAGAAATTTTGAGTTTTTCAAAAACTTCCAAATAGTAGTCCAGATAACACATACCCAGTTTCAGAGAATGTTATCGTTTAGTCTATGTACAAAATGAACAATTTTTGTGTCAAAACATCCGTTTTCAGCCATTGCCATGGAAACTGAAAAATAGAACAACGTAATTCGTATACAGAATAAGTCATGTGGTGGGGGTAGGTGTTGGTCCCAAGTCATAATACTATTACTAGAAAAGCATTTCCTAAAGGAAATGCAACCACGAAGCTAAGGAAAATTAAACAAACGGCCACAATTTGGTTCGTTGCTTAGCCTAGTTTAGTAGCATTTGCCAATAAATAACTTCTATTCCCATGGAAACTAGAGTTCTCTGGAACTGTTGGTTTTACCTTTGAAAAAAGATTCAGTCCAGATTGTTTTTCAGATAACACATCAAGTTTCAGAAAATATTGTAGTTTATTTATTGTTCATTATTGTTTTTGTAGTCTATTTAACCTCAATCGGCTCTGCTATGGACCTTATAGTTGTGTTGAGAAACCCCAAGTTTATATGTATTATAGTTTTCCTACAAATAGAGTTACAAATATTGACTTGAAATACATAGACTTTTTTCTAAGTCCGTTGCCATGGAAACCAGATTTTCCTGGAGATGAGACCCATCCCACACGACGCGCCTTGATGAGTTGTATATACATGCAAAATTTCAGGGTACTTTTAAAGGCTAGTTTTTTCCCCGACCAAAAAAAACCAAATCTGCCTCACACAAGTAAAATAGCCCACTATGAATAGACCATCTCAGCTAAGGAAAATCTTTCTTAGCGAAAGTAGTTGATTTTCCTTAGCTTCGTGGATTACGGGTCATGGTGTATATCAGTATATGCAGTACTGAAGAACTACTGAACTACAGCAGTAGGCCTACTGCTGTACTGTACCACACCACAACTACCGTTACCAAACAGCCAGACTACATCTGTACATTGCAGCAATGGACCGGGAGCAACTGGAACGAGAGTTCGAATGTTCCGTATGTCTACGACTTTTACATCAGCCTCGAATTTTGATCAACTGCCCCCACTGTTTCTGTTACAAATGTATCATAAAATTTTCTATACAACGCGGTGATGGATTTTCGTTGGAATGTCCTCGTTGTCGGAATCCCTCCGAGGTAGATAAACTGGATTCTTTGCCGACAGTAAGTCATGTCGTCACTTCTATGATTGATATGATTCGAAAAGAAAAAACATGCGACGAGTGCAGACAAAACAAAGGAACGAATCCCTGCGAACGTTGCGACACCGAATTGTGCAGAAAGTGCGAACCTTACCACGTCTGTGACGTCAATCCACCTAATTTGACATCAGCTGGTGAACCGACGGGATGCTGGTCTAATGACGTAGATCTCGATAAACAAGGAGCTGTTGGTGGATCTAAAGAACCGGATCCCGATCTGTGCCTAACCCACGGTCTAAACAAACGCCATTATTGCGAGAAATGCGAATGTACTGTTTGTCGCCAATGTCATTCCGTTGACGGTGTTTCTAAAGATCACGAGGTCGGGTATACGAACAAAGTCTGTAATTCAATCAGACGAAGCTTAGTAGAAGGTCCGGGAAAGTTGAGAACACGACTGGAGAGTAAACTAACAGTGTTGGAAGGAATTCTGGGGGATTTAGATGACGTCACTAAAGTTTCCACCGACGACATCCGCAAACACTTCGAATATTTATACAACGAATTAAAAGCAGCCGAAGATACAATGATGAAGCAGGTTCGGGATTTAAATACCAAAACGGCGGGAAAAATATCAGCAGCGCAGGAAATTCTCGCTAATATCGAAGTTCCTGAAGAAAACGAATATTATAAGAAGTTAAATAATTCCGAGTTGATCAAAGAAATAGTGGAAGCCAAGAAGATTCTAAAGAAATATAAAGAAATCGAGCAGCGGATTTCTGAGATCGAAGAGAAGATGGCGGTTCCAGTAGAAGAACTGGAGGTTGAGAAACGTTTTGACCTCCGCCAATACGAAGATATTTTATTAAGAGATCCGCCGCTAAAGGAAACATGTCGGATCGACTGTCGGAGAATGGGAATCGGTAAAGTCGGTCCCATTGGTGGTCGCTATAGGAACCTGGGGATAACCGATTCCCTAACTAACAGGCTTTATATTTACGAATTCAACGACGACGAGTCTTTATCTTTACGTTGTGAACCTATTATTCTCGAAACCGACTGCAACGCCGAAAAGAAACAGATTAAATTTCTATTGAATGACTACAAGGAAACCTGGATCGCCGCAACAGAAGAATGTGTATTTGTATTAAACGCAGGCAAAGGTGATGTCAAACATTTGTGTCTTGGTAAAGAGAGATACCGCGGTCAACCAATAGGCTCAATAGTCGGTATCTCAGGTATCTATGATGATTATGTTCTAACGTCAAACAACTGCGTGATTAAACTGGACCGGCGCGATTGTTCTAAGGAATGGATATCCCGTATCGAAGAACCCGGGAAACTCCTTTCCAGCGGTACGTCACTGAGCCATTTAATCGTCGGCAGAATCGACGAACATAAGTTATCCATATGTGGCTATAATGCTCACGGCACCGGACCCAACGTTACTCTCGTATTGGATGAAAGGATATCCGTTCTTGATTGCGGTAAATCCATCCCTATAGGGGCGGTGGAACTACTGCTGAATCAATCATGGTATTTCTTAGTTCCTCTAGAAAAAGAAGATAATCATTATCTGGGGGTTTATAAAGGCGATACAAACGGAAATGACGTATCCCGATTGGCTGCCGTGCCAGTAAACGGGTTCGGTGGGATCGCTACTGTGTTTAAATATAGAGTAACAGAAGGATTATTTCTGTACGAAACTCGTAGTAACAGTTTACTTTATATTAAATCTAACTGAATCAGCTACACTAACTAACTATACTAACTAACTATAGATTACTGTTTACTTAACTCTTTCTTTCATTGTGGTAGTAAATTGTTCAATAATTAATGAAAATAACGAAATAAAATAGTTAGCTATTATTTTATTTAATTATTCACTACCTGTCATCATGGTAATAATTATTTATTGCATGGTAAATAATCTAGAACATTATTTTCACTATACTCGAGTCGAGATATTTTATTTACCGAGCGTATCGAGGTTAATAATGAATCGAGAGCATAGTAAAAATATGTTCTCATGTTATTTAACATGCAATACGTAGTTTTCTTTTTAAATGGAACATTATTTTCACGACCTTATTAATATAATAGTTTCATTTAGTACATATATTCTAGAACAAATTAATGTTTCCTCTCCATTTATGTCACTGGGTACCCAACACCACCAAAAATCATCCTGGAGTAAGAAAAACTTGTTCTGGAACTATTTTTTAAGAATAGGGAACACTTTCTACATCATAAAAATACCAAAAACTAGCTATATTTGCGAATGATTTTTAACTTTTTATAAATTTTTTATAGAATAAAATTAATGTTCTACTACTACTACTAGGTCGAGCGAACTCAGACAGTGGAAATGAGATCTTTCCAGGCTTCCCGATTCTCCATAGTTGTCGCAATTTCGTTTCTCCCAAGTTCAGTATCCCTTTCAAGTTGATCTATATATGTTATGGCCGGTCTTCCACGACTACGCTTTCCATGAGTTGGTTGCCAGAAAAGTAGATCTGGTATGACCTCGTCTTTACTTCGCCAGCCGTGCCCAATGAATCTTAATCTGCGTTCACGGAGGGTGGTTGATACAGGTGGTATTGTACCATAAAGGTCGGCGTTTGTCATCTGTTGTCTCCAGCTGATGTTTAGGGCTGCCCTTAGTAGTCTTGTGTAGCAACCATCAATTCGTTGTTCAAGTGATTTAGTCAGTGTCCAGGTCTCACCCACGTATAAAATACACTTTCCACTGTGGCTCGAAAGAACTTTGTCTTCAGGTGCCTGGAGAGATCTGATTTCCAGATGGTATCCATTTTTGATAGAGCTACCCAAGCCTTTACTTTCCTAACTTCTATTAATGTTCTAGAACTTATTAAAAATATTAATACAATAATTAGCTAGTCTATATAAGATTTTTTAACCTATTTGAAAAAAATCTATAATAAAAAATTTATTCTAGAACATTATTAAATTAATAACAGCTCACATTTTCAAAAAAAAAACAAATTAAAAAAAAACTATAGCAGGTATACAAATTGGTGGGTAGGCGGAAGTATTATGTAATATGATGATATGAATGTAAATTTCATTACAGATGGGATGCATAGGTTTCAATGTGTAATTACTATGAATTCAATAGCTAAATTTGCCGTGAAAATAATGTAAAAGGAGTGTAAATAATGTAGTTGATTGTTTAACGCCATTTCTATGGAAAGGGGTTAATTAAAATAATGTTCTATTTAAGAATAAATTAATTTTATTTTGAGCTTTTAATTGTATTTAACAGCACAGATTGTGAAGTACTGTAATATAGCCCTTTATGCCACACCATTATGTCCGACGACTTATATTCGAGTGCGGTCCCTCCAAAACTATACTCCCCAGATAAATCTGGTATTCAATGGCGACCCTTGAACATTCATGGAGAAATTACTATTTCCCTCCCTAGCCCCCATTCGGGGCTAGAACCCACGACCTCTGGAGCCAGAAATTGGAAACCAAGGCAACGGAATAAACACTACGCCAATGAGTGACCTTTACGAGAAGTGTGCACTGACTCCACTTATCTTTATTGATCTATTATTATTTCGAAATGGTTATTTATTCTTGCGCAGATTTAATGGAGATATAAAAGTTTCAAGCCAGATTTTATATTTTTCTCAAACCGAGCTAATTTTTTAGATCCAAACAGACCCTGTTTATACCGACTCCTCATTTTGCGTGCTGCGCGAAAGCCAGACGATGCCAAATATCATATAAATCAAACTTGGTATGAAAAGTTCGATATGACAAATTGTGGCATGTGGTCTTTACATAAATAAATTAGACTATATTTACAATTTTTTAACCTAATCAGTCAGTAACCATTAAGTCTACATTGGTACGTATTGTACATACAGTACTATCCATATTTAATTCACACCCAATCAATGAAATAATCAATTAAAAGATTTTAAATAGAATAATATAATAACAACTGTAAAAAATAAACACCATCGTTTTGTGGGCCTATTGAGTTTCTATTGAGTTTAGTTTATTGTTTTGGTTATTATTTTCTTTATTCGTTGATCCTTTAGAACCGTTGGCTATCGACATCAAACGAATTATTGAGACTGAATATGTGAACCCTCTACCTGGGAACCGGCCTCCTATTGGTGCACTACTTACTGATTCGTTATTCCAGAATGAATTCATCATTGTCTCACATTTTCTGGACAAACTATTGGCTAAGGTAAGTAAAGTATTAAGTAATATATTGTTGGTTCCTTCCTAGAGTAAATATCACAACCATTACCGTAGTTGTCATTGACACCGGCAGTTAGATGTATCAAATAGTTTGTTTAACGTTAATAACTCAATCATGAATTATGGGTGTAATATTATGGTTTTGTTCAGAAATGGAAAAAATGAGAAAGCGCGTCACCGGGGGTTGAACCAGCGCTATACGTACGTTTCAGCCTATCAGGCCTCATCAGTAGCGCTAACCAGTTCAGCCACTTGCCCCTGACATTCACTGGACATTCACAATAGCAAATGGCTGAAATGGTTAACGCTACTGATGAGGCCTGATAGGCCGAAACGTACGTATAGCGCTGGTTCAACCCCCGGTAACGCGCTTTCTCATTTTTTCCATTTCTGAACAAAACCATAATATTACACCTTTAATTACAGTTGCATTAACAGCTCAACTCCAATTCATTTATCATGAATGATAACCAAAATTGGTACATAAATAGTCTGTCTAAAGTTTAGTATTTTCCAAATAGAATTTGCGTGTGTCCTTCGAGAAGCTAAGATAAAAGCAGTTAATTTGAGTTGATTGCGGTACAAAATGGCATTTTCAGCCTGTCCTTTCAGGGAAATTAATTATTAATTATTATACTTAAAATTATAAAAATTATACAGCTGGAATCCCCATACCCCATTCCATTATAGTTTTTCAATTTTTGATTTGATTGATACCCATCTCCGAATAGGAGGCCTAATAATAATTATATAAAAACGATACTGCTGTAGTGCATGAACAATCACAATAATTAGTCACTTGAATTAGCCTACGAAACAACTTTGTAAAATTTGGCGGAAAAAATTGTGTCATGAAAACGAGGACAGGATACGATACGATACGAAAACGGATTTTCGTATTGCAGTATTTTATTCGTATCGAATTTCATATCGTATCATAAAAATTGACTTCGTATCGTATAATACGAATAAATATTTTTCGTATTTCGTATCGTATTTTCGTATCTTATTATTTTGTAAATATTTAATGTTTTTAACAGTCAAACGAGAGATCACACCACTTGCACTTGTTTCATTACATTTTTTATCTAAATTGGTGTATATAAATTAGATTACAGTTTTATTATGTCAATAAAATGTGTAAGAAAAGAGGAGGATCGTTAACCACATTGTAATAAACTGTAGAATCAAAGACCACTGAAATATAATATAATTACAGTTTAAATAAACTTGTGAAGAGACCTAATCGCGCCTACAAGGCATTGATGTTATGATAAAGGCATTCTACTAGTGGGATAATAAAATAAATAAAACATAGTTTTATTCTAGTATCAGTTTGACTTCAAAATTGAAGTTTTGATTTTTTTTCCATTTTGGTCAAATTGAAAATTATTGCATAACTAACAGTAGTTTAGGCCTATACAGTATTCATAAAGTGGCATGGTAATATGGTAAGGCCAACTATTGGGCCGTATTGCATATCGTCGTTATGGATGTATAGCCAGACACATTGAAATAAAAAATATTTACCTACAGTATTATTATATAGTGATTTATAAAATGATTTTCTAAGTGCAATACAAAATACAATACATATATTTTTATCAATTCTTAGATAAAATACGATACGAAAAAAATACGAAACATTTTTCGTATCGTATCGTATTGTGAAAAATTGGTTCGTATCGTATCGTATTTTCGTATCGTATCGTATCGTATCCTGTCCCTGCATGAAAATATTGATGTAATATTATGGTTTTGTTCAGAAATAGAAAAAAAATAGGAAGCAACGAAGCAAGTCACCGGGGGGTTGAGATAGGATATGCAACTTAAGACGGCCTGTTCAATAGAAGTGGATTAGGTGGCAGAGTGAATGTTAGGGGCAAGTGGCTGAACTGGTTAGCGATACTGATGAGGCCTGATAGGCTGAAACGTACGTATAGCGCTGGTTCAACCGCTTACTCATTTTTTCCATTGCTGAACAAAACCATAATATTACATTATTAATTACAGTTGCATTAACAGCTCAACTCTAATTCATATATCTATGAAAATTATCCGTCGACATAACAACTTGGTTTTAATTATAATAATAATTAATAATAATAGTTAATAATTATGAATGAAAACTAGTTCTAATTTATTTGTAATGGGTCATTTTATTGTTTGTTATTTTTTTATAATTTCCTTACAGAATGCGAATGAGAAGTCTGAGTTTTTCAAGACATTGGTGAATAGATTGCGTCGAATTAATGTGAACTTGGTTGCTAAGCGTCTAGTCCCAAGGTTACTAGAAACACGGATTATGGCTGAAGATATCGCTGTATCTCACGTTTATCCCCATATATTAACTCCCGCAGTTGGTAAGTGTAACAGGAATGAATACCAAACTTATTAATTACTGACATTATACTGTATTATCATATTTTGGATAATATCCAACTTCATAGAGTCTGGGTTGGAATGCGTGCCGTATTGCAATTACCCCGTTTCATAAAAGTCTTGTTTACAGTTTATAGGTTATTTCGTAAGGTTAGAATTTAAGATGTTAAGACTTCAAAATAGTTAGAATATTAGCGCTTTCAGAACACTTTCAGAACTATACTCCCAAGGGCCAAGAGGAAACGTTCACTCATTTAGCTTCCATTAAATGATGGAAGGCAGTTACGTGGCCTGACATGTCCCTTTAAAGCATTCGTATCATAAGGGAAACTACCCTCGCGCTGGTCCCCATCAGCCAGACATATGCCAAGATTCAGCTTAAACGAATTAAAATATCGGAAATTGGATAAGGTTTTCACTTTCAGACATTTCGTCCTTTAGCGGCAGACTGGAGAATTAGACTGGTTCGTCTCGGTTTTACAACTGGTATGTATGCAATCGCAGTAGCAATAAGATCGGTCTGTAGCTTTCCCATACGTTCGTTACGTAACGCCCCAATGTTTGCACCCTTTGAACGCATTACTTTTATATCGGTTAGTATATTATCGACGGCTGAGTCTACCTACCGTTTTCTTATATTCGAGTTTATTTCCGCTTTATCCCGGTTAAACTTTAATTGTCTTATTTTATTATTCCTACGATTAATAATAATAATAACACCAAATTTATATAGCGCACTATCTATAAATAAATAGGTCTAATGCGCATTTACACGTACATTACATAATATTAGTTCGGAAAAGCCTTAAGAAAATAATGTGACTTAAGCATAGTTTTGAAAGAAGCTAGACTGCTAGACTGCTAGAAATTCTGTCCATCTTCAGGATTTTATCTCTGGAAATGGATTGTTTTCGGCTGGAACCCAGTTCAAGAAGCGAACTGGAAAGCTATAGACTCATAGTGGACCCAGTGGTCACAAGTCCCAGATAGACCATATTCTGTTTCGTAGGAAATACAGGAGCTCTATACAAGACTGTAATGCATTTACACTTCGACCCTTCTCCAGTGATCACCGCCTTATTGTGGCCAAGGTAAGACTTAGTCTGCGTGCTAGCAGAACAACGAAATCTGCCA
>JAUCBJ010001450.1:0-46778 GCA_032718475.1 Nemertoderma westbladi | reverse complement strand
AACAGTGACGGGTCATATTTTTATTGTATTTCATCTTAATTTTGAATTTCCCCACAGTAAGCTATTCTGGGTTTGGAAACATCATCCAAAGCGAAATAGTTTTCTTTCCAAATTACTGAATTCCGTTTGAGGTCCTAATCCGTGAAACTCACGAAGGGTCCGCCTTGGAAAGTATTTCTGTCGATGTCTGAGAACACAACATTGATGAGTGAAGATTTCTAAGATCGAAAGTAAAGGAATCCAGATGAGAGTAAATAAAGTCAATAATAGACATATAATACATACATATGGCGGAGTTTCGCATTGTTCAACATTTTGAGTCTCAGTATTGAAACATGTGTATGTTGTACCTTCAGTGAAAGAGTAATGTATACCCAATGTTGCAAGAATAATATAAACAGGAACAGTAAGATAAACCATTGAGAATGATATAAAGATATTTATTTTAAACCCAAGCATCGTCTCAAAATCGCTTATAATCCGATGTATACCAACCCTGCGTAAAACTGATGTGTAAGAAATGCATCCAATCACCATCATACACATATTAGACATAAATTTCTCAAATATTTCTTTAAGAAATGGCCCAATGTTTAGTGTAAATACCAAACTGAAAAGGAAAAGAAAAAGGCATATAAGACAAACACGATAAATCTCTGGAATTCTTAGAGTAAACTTGTGATCTTCGAGAGCATTTATAATACTTTGAATAAATCCAAACATTGAATCAATTCCTAATAATATTAATGTTACAAACAGAAGAAGTGACCACGATGAAGCATGATCCGGACTTATTTCTAAAATGACCCTAGTCATTGTAACAAAAGCCAAAGTAGGTCCATTTAGGTCACCCATTTTATCAAGTGCGCCTTTTATACAATGACTATGTTGTTCATCTTCTTCTGGGATTCCATGGCATTCCTCTTCATGAGCATTGTGTCCAGCCATACTAAATACAACTACAGAAGCCATTATTGAAGTTACCAGTTCAACACCACATAATAAAATGGCATCTCGAAAAAAATTATTCTGTCTAGGTTGCGTTGCTCCCATCAATGTATGAAACCCTATCCCAAGCGACAATGAAAATGCAACTTGCAATGCCGCAGATGTCCACACTTTGAATGTGAATACATCTTTAAATTTTTCAGGTGCGAAAGCATATTGCAACCCTTCATAACTTCCTGACATATCAACCGATAATATGAGTAAGCAAAACAAGGTGAGATAAGGAATTGTAGCTGTGAAATACACAACCCTGGTAGACCCCATAGCTCCATGTGTCTGACTAGTAACGACCATTAACCAAGTTATGACAGTTGCTATAACGATGGGGTTACTAAAATATATAGATTCACTGATATTTTTTGGTAGGCTTAAGGTTTCATTGTACCAAAAGAAACTACCTGCCCCAAGTTCTTCACACGTTTGATTTTTGAACTCAATAACTAAATTGTTTCCCCCTAACATATTACATGAACTCCAAGGTAATTTATTTCTAAACGTCATAGCTGAGTAAAATATACAATAGGATATATCGATACTATAGGAAATAACGAGGAAGCCACAAAGAATTACTTGGGAAACACCAATTCCAGCTAACCTTGGATGCAATGTTTCATACACATTCCACGGTCCTTGTCTCGTGAGTTGTCCAATACCTAACTCAAATGTTAGCACTGGTAGACCCACAATAAGAAGTAAAATTAAATAAGGTATGAGAAATACTCCACCGCCATTTTCCACCATCCTCTTTGGAAAGTACAAAATATTTCCCATTCCGACAACACATCCGATGCAGCTTAGAATATATTGAAACTTAGAATCCCAAATCGATTCCATTGTGTCTTCCTCTGGTCTCCAATTTTTAATTTTATAAAATGTATCTTTATTCTTTGCGAATCCAAAGATTCTACGGTCCTCGGCCTTCTTGAATTTACCAGTTTTTATAGCAGTGTCGTACGTATCGATTCGAAATCTTTCTGCTAAGATAAGGGATTTTCTTAACGAATGACGCAAGTTTTGCACTGATGTATTGCAGGAATAGAAACTAGTTTCCACTGACGAAACATCGATAGGTTCTTGTTCTTCTAACTGAAACTCCAGCAACGAATTCGCAGTTTTCAAGCTAATTTCTTTACTTTCCATATCCTTCCTCCCAATTTTACTCTCCATTATAGCAATCTATTGCTCAATCACCTGCATAATTGTAATTTATGACAAAAATCGTTTAAAAATTGCTAAAATTATCACATTAGAGGAAATGACACGCAGGTAGCTACTATACATAATGCTAAACAATGAGTTCTCACAGCAAATATAAGAATTCCAATTTACGATCAGTTAAAGTGGTTGCTGTGTTTGCTAGTTTTTTGTATCGCGTACCAGTAGTTAGAATTGTGCCGTCAGTACGACATTCACACGGCGTACGACAATCACTAGTCAGCTATAGTTTTTTGGTCACCTGAGGTCTCCCAGACATTATCTCAACTCAATTATAGTATAGTATAGTCAGGCATAGTGTGGTATGAGTTTAGGCTAAAATTGGGTTATTAAAAGATTGGTTTGGTATTACTTTTTGTGTCAAGAAGCTGACAGGGGGGAGTGTGAGCGAATAATACCAAACCAATAAAGGACATAATTAGGATGGGTAATAACAGTGGATGTAATATTGGCGACCGACTGAATCATAGTGTGGTATGACAACGATTGTTAAAGGTAGATGATCAAATAGAGTGTAAGGATAAAATGTGGACGGCACTTTGTACTACTTTATTATTGGGTAAATCCACACAGACTGATGAGAAAATGACATCATTATGGAGTGAAATTGAAATCCGTTATTATAGGCTTATTCTCTCCAAAATCAGTACAAAACGTGAAGATTAAGTATAGCTATACATCCATCGCATTTGCACCTTGCATAGCAGCGCAAGGTTTTTACATTTTAAATATTTTATATGTATAGTTTTTGAGTACAATCGATTACTAGCTAGTATAATCTCATAATATTTCACAATCTTGAATAAATTAATGTTTGGAGTATATTACCTCGAAAAATCAGGATTATACGTTTATAATACTTGTTTGATGCCCCAGCAATGTGTAAACAAAAAGCAAGAATTAATGATAAACTGTATTATGGGTGTCTACGTTATTCGCAACGTACTTGCAAGCCATTCATTCTTATTCACGACACTGCCACTGGGGTCTACTACATATCCTCGACTGGTAATATCCGACGGCAGGATCCCTGAACGAAACCGGAGGTCTAGTGGGAAGGGAGGTCGATATTCAACTAGATGAGCACTCAGGAATCGGGTAAGGGTCTTTCGATATTCTCACCCGCCATAACGAAAGATGTCCTTACGTCTAGAATTATAGTATATAATACTTTTCTATTGTTCTAGAACTCTTCAACATTGCCATAGTAACAATGATATTTGTTTTTAAAATGTAGTGCTATACGGAAGCAGTTAAAATATAATAATTAATTATTACTTGACCGACAATTAATTATCAATAAAAATTGCGCGTAGATATAGATACATTTAGCATATTAAAATAAAATTTGAAACTTAAACACGTCATAAAAGCACGTTAAAACTAAAGCAGGTTGAAGGAAGAAAGGTCAAAATTTAACGAAGTCTTGATAAATAAGCCTAGATAAATAAAATATAAAAAAATAGGTTGAATTAAACCAAGGCCATCTTAATACCAGGCCTGCTCACTATATTCTAGAATACCTCGATCAGCGGATATAGGAAGTCTTACTTTTTGGTATTTTCTTATTGCTGATGGGTAACATACCAATATTTCAAAGTTGTGTTACTCGAGCTGACGAATACGGATTTAATCATATAATATATCAATAAAGGGTATTAGTATGGCCTGTGACCCCACTTTTTGATGAAAAAAACTAACTAGATAGTATATTTAGATAGAGACTTTTCTTTCATTTCTTTCTTTTTTTTGGAGACTTTTTGAAAAAAACTAACTTGATAGAACGATCTATTGCGATGTTCCAGAATGTTATTTGACAGTTGCCATGGTTACCATTTTGGAGAAAAAAGGCGTTTTAAGAATGTTAGTTTTGAAAATTTATGTACAATAAAATTGCTTAATTTTGCGTGTAAAAACCATAGTTATGTTTTTCTGGAACATTATATTCAGTCGAGGATGAAGAGAGGAACCAATAAGAACCTGTTACAGAATCATCTCGCTGAATTTTGGTGGCGAAATTACAACAGGGAGGACCCATTCAGCAAACTGATAACACTAATAAACAATAGCGAATTATAGAAATCTGTTTAATTCAGTTCAAAAACAAAAAACTAATCAATTTACATTGTTATATTCATTAAATAACATATTCGATTAACCTTCAATAAATCATTATTTACAACACTTGGTTACCATAGCAACACAAGAAAAATGTTCCAGAATGCAGAACTTGAGTGGGGCAAACATAATACCAACATATGTAGCTAGTATATCATAAATTACTAGTTATTTTTTTTCATCAAAAAGTGGGGTCACAGGTCATACTAATACCCTTTTGACTCCATATCATATCGAACTTGTTTCGAACATGCTCAAGTTCGCGTCCCATGAACGTGTACTGTACATCTATCCTAATTAAGCTTAACCCTTTGTTTTTAAATAAAAAATGGCAAAGATAGGTGGAATATTTAGGAGTAATTAAAGGGGTGTTAAGCGAAATTCCAAGCCTCAAACAAAACTGACACAAAGCACCGTAATGCCCTGTCATTCTTCTTTATTGGGTATTAGTATTAAGCTTAATTAGGATAGATGTACAGTACACGTTCATGGGACGCGAACTTGAGCATGTTCGAAACAAGTTCGATATGATATTGAGTCAAAAGTTCGAGAGGAATTTGCCAGTAACTTTCAAAAATATTGGAATATTTAATCTAGTTTTAATCTATGCACATACAAAATTCGGTTGAAAATTGTTAAAATCTTCAAAAGTTATTTACGAATGAATTTTTCATTACAGACGAACAGGCAGACAGACAGACAGACGGACATGAAATTTTGCCCTATTATAATTGTGCGCTTAGGCTCGCCCTGACTGCGTGGTCGCCCCACAGTAGATCGGAAATCTGATTTTAACTATGCAAATTTCTGATATCAAACTCTAGTCGAGTATTGTATATTCAGAGTGCGACTGCATACGGAACTCTAGTCTAAAAAACACCACAAAAATGTTCAATTTATATTTAGTTTAAATTTATTTAGTATTTAGTATTATTATTTAGTTTAAATTTAATGTTCAAGAACAAAAAATATTTGTTATAGACATTACTTTTTACAAAAATAAATAGACGAAATGTCCTAGAACATTAAAAAAAAATAAAATAAAAAAACTAGCATTGAAAACTTCAAAAATACCTAATTAATTAATTTTGTTCTAGAACAACAATTGTTCGTTCTAGAACAAAATTAATAAAATAAAGAATAGACAATATGTTCCGAACATTTTTTAAAAAAAGTAACAAATACTATGAGGTATAAAAAATGGGAGGGGGGGGGGTGCACAAAACACACTAGTACCCGTGATTTCAACAACATTTTTTAAAATAGCTATAATGAAAAAAAAACACTAGCTAACATCAAAAACACTAGCTACCACAAATATTTATCAATGAGTCCACAATATGTCCCAGAACATAAATCAATAACCAAAAACGGCTATAAAACAACAATAAAAAAGGCAGAATAATGGTGACACGGGCTACACTCGTGCCAAGTAGTGTAGTGAACTTCATCTCGTTGTCAAACGCCACCTGTACTCAGCTAAGTGGCCCTGAAGGATCTTTGATTTTTGTTAGTTTAGAGAAATGAAAATACCAAATATATGATTCTACAATTATTATTTGCGATATTTTCACAGAATACTAGCTACCATAAAAATATTTAATGGCTACCATAATATTGTGTGAAGGTCCAACTATGTTCTAGAACACTAATTAAAACCAAAAACACATAAAAAATATACATTAAAAAAATCCAGATTTGGTGTACATGTACGGAAGTGATACCACTAGGAGATAAGCGTAGTAAAGTGAATTATTATCATGTGTCCGCAACATTATTATAGCTTGTTATATTTTAATTGTTTTGGTGAGAATAACGTGCCACTGTAACATGGCGTTGATGGGATTGGCATCAAGTCCCCCCACCCTGCCTAATAACAATCAAAACTTAATCTAATTTGGCTGATGCAGTTCGTGGTCCGAACAAATAATTTCATTATTTTTTTGGCTATAGTTCAGCCCGTGCCAACATTTTCATTTTGCTTTAAACTGTGTATAAGTTTACTAGCTAATACAATTAATGTGTTGTTAGTGTGAAGTATTCTAGGATATTTCGAATTATTTTTTTGTTAAATAGTGTTCTAGTTGTTCTAGAACATTTTTAAAAATTTATATATATTTTTTTTTAATACTTTTTTTGTATAATTAACCCTATTAAACCCGGGGGGGGGGGGCCAATATGACCCCCCCCCCCCCCCCCACCCCCACCCCGTGGTTTTTTATTATAATTCTGAAACAAACGCAGTTGGGAATCTAAAATTTTATGACTTTTCCTAAAAATCTATTGTTTTTCTAGAAGCGAAAACCGTTTCCAAAAATATTGCGTAGTTTTCGAGTTATAGCACCATTTTTAACCCTACTTTTGGCACTTTTTTTGAGACATTTTTTGAAAATTACATTTCATTAAATATGAATTGTAACATCTCTATTTTTTATTTACACCGGTTTTTTGGTGTTAGCAATTGGATGGAATTCATATAAATTGATTTAGAAATTTCAAACTTGTTTTTTTCGGCGGGTGCCAAATTTTGGTGCCAGCACCAAATTTTGAAATATGTAAATTTTGTTAATTGATTGTTTGAAACTTGTTTTTTACGCAATTGGGGATTTTTGGTTCTGGTTTCGCTGGAATATACACGAGTTGCACCAAGCGTATAAAACTTGTAATTTTCGGTGCTGTGTGCAAATTTTGGTGCTAGCACGAAATTTTGAAAATCCATACAATAGATAAAATTGCTTGTGAAATTTATTTCTTGCGTTTTAGAGGTTAATGGCTGTTCTGAATTCAATGGAATATATAATTATCTAACTAGACATCTCAAACTTGTATTTTTCGGAAGTGGGAGCAAAATCTGGTGATTGCACCAAATTTTGAAAACCATCAAATATATCAATTGATTGTGTCATCTTGTTTCTTGCGTTATACGGGTTTGTGAGGGTTCTGAATTCAATGGAATCAGTAAAAATTTCATAAGCGTTTTCAAACTTGTATTTTTCGCTGGTGGGTGAAAATTGTTGTGCCAACACCAAATTTTGGAAAATAAGCAAATGGATCAGTAGATAGTACCATCTTGTTTCTTAGGTTATACGGGTTTATGAGGGTCCTGAATCCGATGGAATCAATAAAAACAACACTGGACATCGCAAACTTGTACTTTTTGGTGATGGGTACGAAATTTAGTGCTAGCACCAAAATTTTCCAAATTACGCCGAAAAATACAAGTAGCAATGATCTGGCACATTAGAAATGTATTCCATTAGAATCAGCGCCCTAGAAAACCTGAAAATGTGAATTTATAGCATCGTATAAGTGAATTAAAAATTTTGTGTTCCAACTGAAAAGTGCGGGTTACTTGTTTTTTTCGTTTTTTTTTCCTACGCAGAGAGGACTAAACAGCCATATTTATAGTAATCATATCATTTTTAAATATTTTCCAATGTATTTTGCGCCCCAGAAAAGCTGCATTGAAAAATAATTAGCCGAAAAATGTAACTTTCAAATTTTGTGAAAATTATGCATTACTTGTAATTTTGGTGCTGCAATATAACCAACCACCCCAGTACATTTTTTCGAAATTTTTTTTTTTCAGTCGGATCTAGACTAGTAATACCTACGTACAAACAAAAAATCATACGTTTTCGTAAAGATTTGTAGAATTTAGATGGGGGGGGGGGGCAATATGACCCCCCCCCCCCCCCCACACACTGTTGTACATTGATTTGTACAACATTTTATAGCCCGGTACTAACAGGGTTAACATATATTTAGTAAGTTTATGTACTCAAGTAAGAATTTATAATTATAGCTAGTAAAAATAGATCTCGATAGATGTCGACGATTGACTATTGATGCCATTATAGTGTAGGCCTACTGTACGTATTCAATACTAGCCCTAGCTAACATTTTAAAAAATGTTCTAGAGTGCTATTGCTATGGTTAGTTGTTCTGTATTCCATTTTTTTTTTTAATTAAACAATCATTTTAATAATTTTTTTTAAAAGAACCAAATATTCTAAAATTTTTATATTGAAAATTGTAAATAAAATTGTTCTAGAACATTTGGTACATGTTCTAGGAGATTTTTAATAAATGTTCAAGAACTCTTATCAATAGAAAAAAAGGCAAAATAGCCAAAAAAAATAATAAAATTTAACGATTTATAATTATCGAAAATTCATCATTAAAATGTTCTATAACTTTTTTCTGTGACGGGATCCGAGTATGGGGTATACGCGTCGCCACGTCCACTTGGTTACTGAAAGACTGTTAAAGGGACTGAAAGGCCGAAGGCCGATATAATAACTGAGTTTATAGTTTATGCTTATTGATAATGTCAGATATATGAGTATAATTAACAGCACAATCAGTATAGTACAATAATAGCAGTAACAACGGCGACGGTTAAAAACCATTTGACTTCTACACTCAAACGCAATATTGCATATCCAATCGTGATTCGTAAATCACGATTTCCCCATTCTCCGCTGGGTGGTGCAGCGAATTGGATCCGCTAACATTTTCAAAGTTCTAGAACAGTCGGCACTACTATGTTATGGGTACCCACTTTTTGACCATTTATTTGACCATGTTAATGGCTATTATCATGAGGTTTTTTGTTTCAGAACATAAATGACAACTTCTGTGAGACGTTAGCTAGTGTTTTTTTTACGGTAGCTCGTGTTATTTTTAAGTAGGTACTGTTTTTAAAATTACAAAACCAAATTTTTGGTACCTAATTTTTGATCAATTTTTGAACATGTTGATGGATATTATCATGATGTTTTGTGTTCTAGAACATACATTTCACCTTCGGTGAGAGGGTAGCTAATATTTATTATTATGGTAGCTAGTGTTTTTAAAGTTTAAAGTTTTAGTGTTTCTAATGATCTTAAAATTACAAACCCTTTTATTTAGACAATTTAAATATCACCAATATTATTCTCGAAATAACTAATAAAAAGATAAATAAATCTAGAATATTTTTTGGATCCTCTGGAAAAGATCAAGAAAATAATATCATTAAACACGATAAGCAAAGGTAGTGTTCAGACTGAGTATAATAAAAATGTATATAATTTACATTTCTGAATAGTAAAAAAAATATTGTAAAAAATATTGTATAAAAATTTGTATAAAAAACTAGCTACAGGTAGTTAATAATTACTAGCTACTTATAATGTGACTATCAAATAAAATTAGGCCCTACTACCTACCATGAGACTCATAAATTATTCCAGACAAATATATAATTGAGAATTAAATTATATCTTAAATTTTTTTACTAGCTAATAAATAGTACTAGCTAACACAAAATCAAAAGTACTAGCTACCATCTTACTGTCAGAAGGTCAAATATTTGTTCTAGAACAAAAAACCTCATAATAAAAGCCATTTTAACAGGAAAAAAGTTGGTCAAATTTTTTTTTCAATTTTTCAATTATATTTTTTTTCACTACCTAATGAAAAGTACTAGCTAACACAAAATCAAAATTACTAGCTACCATCTTATTGGGAGAAGGTTAAATATTTGTTCTAGAACATAAAACCTCATGATCATTTTCATATAAAAAAAATTGGTTAAAAAGTGGGTACCCATAACATAGTAATGCCGCACAGTCAATGTACGTTCTAGAACATTTATCAAGAAAAAAAACTGACAAAAAAGCATGAAAATTTGTTGAAAAAAACAACGAAAATGTTGGCACGGCACGGCCGGAACTGTTCACTTTTTTAATATTACATGGTAATTTGTGACATCAAATTTCCACAAACTATTAGACAGCATTATGTTATTGCACAATAGTTTAAACCAAATTAAAAAATTATCAAATTAAAAAATAATTTCTTTATAGTGTTTCGACTCTTGTGTAATTACCATTGTTGTGCATTGAAAATACTGTACACTTCTTACACGCATTCTCTGGCTAGCAATTTATGTAATATTATAATTTTATTGTATGATTTCTTTGATCAGCTGATCGAGGGGGGGGGGGGGGGGGGTGAGCAGGCCTTGTATTACGATGGCCTTGATTAACTGTGATCAAGGCACACCCCCCTCAAAATTTTCTATACTAGCTAATTTTGGTTAAATGTTGTACTACAGTGTAAATATTTTTAAAGATGTTACTGTATAATGTAGACCAACAAATATTTGATCTAGAACAAAATTTATTTTAAATGTTACACCTACCATGTTGCAAAACATTTTCAATTAAAAACCATCAATAATTATTTAAGTGGTGGCTAAAAAAGTATACTATTTTGCTACATTATGTCAACTTAACAGCGTTCAGGTACTACTTTGCAGCGTTGCGGCCTATTAGTCTAAGCGAGATACGTCATTAATTTAGGTTTTTGCCCACAAATTCCGATCTAAACAATTGTTGGTTTTTTTGAAGCAGTTGGCTACAGCTGATCGGTGTATCAGATGTAACTAATTTACTGGTGAATAATATTTGCAACGGCCCTTTCGCTGGTTCCAGCAACTTGTAATCGACTTCTAGACCGACTATGTCGACTATACAGATACCGACTATACAGATAATTTCATGTTCAATTTGCATAACAACTGGTCAAATATGCATAGCAACGAGCTAATAATGGACACTGAAACTTCGAACTAATGCCTGCACCTAATATATTGATAATGTGGAACAATATACACTCATTTTTAAAATAATGTTGTGTTTATGTGTTTTGTTTATTATACTTGACATAGTGAACCTAACGTATCATACTTGTAAATGTGCCATCCTGAGATTTGGCGTCCTCCGCAGTTAGAGCCCAGCACGGGCACCCTTAGCGGAATACTGGTACTACTACAGTTTCCGATGTATTCTGTGTGACTTCCAAATCCTGGAAAGCCCATTCAACATTCAATGCTGCCCATGCCTTCCCCTTAAGTATTCGAAGGTCCTCACCCGACTTCCGGATCGATGATTCCAGGTAACAAAAATCGACCTCATACTAAAATCATACCATCCTTCGAGCTTATGCTCATACGATCAGACATTTGCTGAGGACTTTCAAGGTTAACTGTCAAAATTGTGGTCTTCTTGGAGATAACAAAAAGGCCAACACTAGAAGCTGCATTTTCCAATGAGCTGAGGAGCCGTTGGGCTCCCTCTAGTGATGCTGAGAATACTCCTAAGTCATCAACAAAGTATAGATCAGTTAGGTACTTGGCTGGATTTCCTCGACTTCTGGAGCCAATAGGTGGAGTTATCATCACCCCGTCATCATTATGATGATCTAAGGACATGCGTAGAACATAGTCAACCACAATTATGAACAAGAATGGTGCAAGTGTGTCTCCCTGGAGGACGCCCCATAACACTTCAAATGGTTCTGTGTCACCGTCAACAGTAGACACAAATGTTGTCGAACCATCGTATACTGATCTGATTGCTGCAGTAATTTCATCAGGAATTTCATCAGAAATTTTTCACCTCCTCTACTGTGGCAAAACTAGTTGGAGAATAGCACACAATCAGAACCACAGGAGACTTCTTAGAAAGTCTTCCAGAACATGAGAGTAGCCTCAAACTCCAGAATGCCTCTCCCCCTCACAATCTGGCCTCCCTGGTGACCCAGGGTTTGGACCAGAAAGGTCATCAATAAAGGGACACACAAAATTGTTTGCAGCTCTCTCTCCAGTAGGGGATGAGACAGGCAGCCGGTCAGGAGATACCTGATGCCTGTGAGGCCTATTGTGTCTGGTAGTTCAACTGGCCTCTAGTGGCCGGACCTCCGCATTACTAATGTAATCCATAGTGGGGGTTGGAGGTGCTTTTTTGTCGAGTCAGCTCTTGGGACAAATACCACACCCTGGTTTGCCATTCCACAGGGTTGGTGTCGCAGTGGAGTCAGAAATTGGGCGCATTACCCATACCTACTCTGATGCACATGAACCACCATTGGCTGTGCAACTCATCTGCTAGGCCATGCCCTGTGCCCCTGCTGCCAGGTGCAGGTCGCAGTTAAGTGCACTCAATTGGACATGAGAACACTCTACTCCTGACCAGCCATTGGTAGATCACCATCGGCCTGGCCAGGCCATATACCCGTGCAGCCGAGTGTATGGGTCCTTAATCCAGGGCCAAAGGCGTTCCTATCCCAGAACGAAGGGGGTCCTAGTTACAGGACCAGATTTGCCCTTAGTAAGAGGGTCTAAGTAGCATTATGCTGCATAGAGGTGGCAAATATTCTTGATCAATGACCTAGATTTATGACCCTGATCGATGACCCTGATTTAGGTCAAGTACAATAAACATTCCAGGTGTCTCACTGTTTCTCCACAAGCTTGAAAATAGCCGCCTCTTGATACTTGAGCTAAGCTTCAATTTTGTTGATATGCCAGCATAGCATTCATAATTCATGCTGCATTGGTCACGCCAATTGTGGATTTCATGGTGGTGGCAAAAGTTTTTATTTTTCAAGCCTACATAAGCACAGCATCTCAATGTACAACTTCAATGCAGCAGGTCAATTATAGTAGTAGTAGTGGCTTCTGGAATCTGGACAATTAACAAGCAATAACATATAACATAACAATAACATTATTTTGAAAATGAGTGTATATTGTTCGACATTATCAATAAATTGGGTGCAGGCATTAGTTCGAAGTTTCTGTGACCATTATTAGCTCGTTCTATGCACATTTGACCAGTTGATATGCAAAACAGAAAATGAAAATATCTGTATATTGCTCCTTATAGTCGATATAGTCGGTCTAGAAGTCGATTATAAGTTGCTGGAACCAGCGAAAGGGCCGATGCTCTGCACATTGTAAAAGTTTCTAACTTTGAAGTCATTTTTCACCTGGTTGCTATGGTCTAAAAAAAAAATTGTATTTACCAGTCAACTACTAGGATCGGCATGCTGCATTGCAGCTGCATTTTCAAGAATGCTGTGCCGGCTTGTCTACAAAATTGCGCCGCCGCAACTCCCTATCACCCATGACATTTGCTAGATCATCCGCATCTTCAAGGCCAGTGTCCTTTAAGAAGCGTCTCAAGAAAGTCATGGTCTGTCCACCATGCTTATTCACTCCAGTGTCTGGTTGGAGATGTGTGCATTGTACTTGAAACAATGAACCCGGCGTAGCATTCTTGTGAATGTGCCATCCAGAGATTTGGTGTCCTCAGCAGTTAGAGCCCAGCATGGACTCCCCTTGTACGCGCTTTTGAAGACCTTTAGCAGTTTAACCTGCCAAAATTTATATGTCTTTTGGTTTATAAATAGACTTTAGAAATTGACAAATATTTAATACCAATAAACACAACATTAGCAGAAGCCAGCCTAGTGCGCGTCCATTCACCCGCTGGATATACCCGGGAGACTGGATTCTGAGGGCTTAGATTGTTATTGCAGTGTAAGCTTACTGTATTATTCGATTGATCGTTAATAAATAATTTCTGACTAATATTATTCACTTTCGGGAAATATTAACAGTTCCTTTAGGACGTGGCGCTCTATCTAGGTAAACAGAGATATGACTTGTACTAAACACAACGGTAAGTCGGTAAGGCTTATGATTCACGTATGAGGCGCATTCTTTAGGAAATGCTTAGTTATCAGCCACAATCATGCACACTACCGGTAACACACAATACTGCTCACTAATTTGCCGACCGTCAATGAATTTTATCATATATAAAGAGAACAGCAACTGACTCATGTAGTGCTTATCAAATAGCATTAAATTCACTACAAACCACAATAATATAAGTCGCAATCGCTATATGTAACCCGTCTCTCTAACCTGTAGTGTATCAAGAAAATTGGGAAATTTGGGTTCTTTATAGATGTTCTCCAAATAATATTCAACCAACTGATACAAAATATGACAACAGTAAATAGCAGTATAATAATGTATGTTGAACCGATAATGTAAGACTGAACTGAGCTAACAGTTATACGCTCTATAATTTAAGCCTACTAATGTTTCTTCTAAAGTCTGAAACGAATTGACTCTAGAGCCGGTGTTCCTGGCCTAGATAGAAACAACACAACAGTATCACAAAAACAGTAAGACTGAACACTCCTAGCACGATCTGCCAAATATCTCCACATCGACAGAAAAAATCGCTCTGATTGGCTGTTAAGCTAAACAAAGAACCATGTGTCCAATGGCCGTTTCCATGTCAGCAACCAGCTGTTAGATGTCGTAATCTGAATCATCAAGGCTAAGCTGTGCCAGGGTATTTGACGCATTGCGGGTTTTTTGCCTTACCATGTCCGCCAAAGCACACATATAGAAGAATGACTTTTATGTCCGTTAAAACACCTATAACGGTACCTTGCGGGCGAGGGGGACTGATTATATCCGCAAAAGCTTTTACACCGCTCCCAGAAAATGGGATTCAAGTTTATAAATATACAAAAATCACAGTTTCTAATATATGTAAATACTCTAAACAGTTAGCCTTTCTTGCGCGGACGGCGTTTACGCAGTTTTTTAAAGCTGGCCAGAGTCCTTTTCTCTTTGGGGCGAGCCACCTTACAAGGAGGGCTATAACTCCTGGGTGAAGGGTGCAATATAATTGCATCAGAGGGTGTAGGATTATGGTCGGTGTATCCGCCAGTCGAAGTGCCGGGTTGATTGACATCAACGTCGGGGGAGCGGGGTCTAACGGCTTTGAGAGCGCGTTTTAAGACAGCCGCTCTTACGGGTCCTTTACGAGTGGTCTGAACGAGAGCCGTGGGTGGACCATAGGCAGTTAGAAACCTCCGGGGTTTAATGGTTCTTTCCAACTCGCGTTCGCGGGCTCGGTATTCGTAAGGCCGTCGATATACTTCCTGTAACTCGGGGTGTGAGTTAACAAATAAGTCTCCATAGTCCGGATCCTGACGGATATAATTGATTAAGTTATAGGAATGAAGGTCGCTAGGATTAACACTCCTGAGAAATTTACGTACGAACTTGGTTGAAATACATTCTCCGACGCGCTTCAGTAGTTCGTAACTCGATATGCGTGATTTCTGTTCGACAGAAGCGAATAGATAAGGATGGAACGCATAAACTCCTTCGTAAGCGCGTCCAGGATAATAGCGATGGCGAGAATCACAATATAAATCAGCGTTCGCTTCCCAAGCTCTGATGTAACGTAGTGTGATCATTTCATCTACGCTTTCCAAATCGTGATTAAAAGGGCAATCGAAACTGGCGTGTCCCTTTAGTTGACAATGGTGACATTGAGTCATAAATTGAGGGCAAACCGCAAAAATGTGCAAGATATTGAGTCTGCAATACGCACAATAAATTTCCATCACCGGTTGTTCGTGGAAATAGGAACAGCGGACGTTTGTGTCCATGGGCGTAACATGGTCTCTCGATGCGCATAACCGACAACGTTGCCGAGAAACATAGTTGGCATGGCGATAATTGTACGCAGTGAGACACTGTGGACCTTGATACCATTCTAGGATGTAATCGTTGTCGCTGTTTCGGGCACGATAGGCTGAATCTCCTCAGATTCTAGGCATATTGGTTCGTCTTCCCAGTCTGTTACGAATCGAATTTTCGCGATCTATTCTCGGTTTATCGTTACGACTCCGCTGGGTATGATATTTAAATAGAACCATTTCCCTTTCGGTGTCTACATCGTCCGTATCATGTAAATCGATAGGATGGCCGGTAGTTAGGAAGTCCATATACGTACTATTACGATGCGTATAGCGAGCGGTGAATTTTCGATAGTCCAATTCACGCGTAAGTTGCTCTTGGGACATCGGCGGTTCGATATAACGACCATCGTCCTCCGTAATGGTTGGATCGGTTTCACCGCGTATCAAGCTATCCACAAATGCTTGTAAAGGTAGAGTATATCGCTCCCTGATACCAAGATCATCTTCTATCAACTCCGTCATATCTGCTATCTGAGTTTATTAATATCGAAATGAGTTTATGTTTAGGCGAGCGGACGTCGCTGCCTACCTCTCTTTGCCCCCGGACAGTGGGATTCTCAGCGCCGATGTACCGTCGTCACGGAGTTTACGCCAACATGTAGCAACAGCACGACAACGATAACCGGCACAAGTCACTCCACTGTCCGTCCCAAAGGCTTGAATCCACTTTAGGTTCTTTCTATAGGAGAGTTGGGCTACTTTCACAATTGCGACTAGCTACTGTAAACATACTTTAGCAGTAACATTCACCTATAAACGCACAAATTCCACACAACTGTCACCAATTGTACACATACAGGCCATTTGTCCGTTAGTCAGTGCCTTCCAGAATGTCACGTTATTACTGTGTATCTTTGGATACTAACAGTGTGCTATGTATTCTCTATGCTATGCAATGTGACAAGCTTTCTATTGTTCTTTTAACTTGCTTCTAATTCTAGCGTGGGTGTTGCTATGGTGACATTATGGAAAGCTAGTGGTAGAATTAGGGTAATTCTCATGCATACAGATCTGGAATGCTATTTAATAGTAATTCTTTAATTGTCAATATCCTCTTTATACATGATTTTATTAATTTTATCGGCTATTGACTATATGTTGGAGATTCTCGCACTCTAATACACTCAATAGGATGAATCTCCGCTCCCATGATCTATTAATTAATGGAATTTTGGGAATGTTATAAATTGCACAAAATGACAATTTATGAAATTCATTTAAAATATGAATTTAAATTTATTCCCGTGAATTTTATTATTTGATAGTACAATTGACACAATTTGATTCCAGAGCAGGTCTGGGGACATAGGATCCTTAATTCTATGAAAATTGTCTTTTAAGAGTATCTGTAAGTGCTGCGATATCTTAATTGACTAGAAATTTTAAAGGATCTGAATTTTACGGATTTTAATAAATATTAAATTAATATTTAAGATGGGCACCGATTTATTCCAGAACTTGTCTGGGTACGTTAACCACTGATTCTAGAATTTGTCTTTCAAGTATATCGGTGGGTGCCGCGATATCTTAATCGACTAGAATTACAGATGGTCAAAAGGTTTAACAGATTTATTTGCGTTTTACGCTACTGTTATATGGACATCACGCTACTATATGTATTATTTAATATAAGGTAGAAGAGCAATATCGCACGAAGCAATGTCAGTGTGAAGAGGCAAGTCGTTTCCAAGGTCTACCCAGAGCTTGGTTTTGCCGAGACACGAGGATCTGAACTTTGCATTCCTAATACTCTGCCTACCAATAATACTTGAATATAGTAGTGGCTTTATTGTACTTTAATAAGTACGGACATTTCATCTTACTATAGTCACGTATTTATAATATGATACGGACAGTAAGGAAAGAGAAAAAATTATTTCTCGCCGTCACACTAAATATATATTATATATATGTAATTACGTAATAAACACTAATATATTGCACTAATCTACCAAATAATCCAAAATAACCTTCTACTAAATAAAATTGAATAAAAACGATTATAATAAAGTATATAATAAAATTCGCATATAACAATCTAATAAAATAGATAAAATAATATAGTCATACACCCACTCCAGACGTATCACATTGGGGAGTCCCTAGATGTTTGAGGAATTAGGGAGGTGGTCGTGGGAAGAGTGTCTTGCCTTCCATAGTTTCCGGAGAGTTCTCTGTCTCTTTCCAGTAAACATAAACGACCAACTGGGCGGTTGAGTTGTCAAGTTGAGCGTCTCAAAGATTATACCTGGCTTCTTGAAGTTACGCCGCATGACGACGAGTTCTACCGAGCGTACTAAACCATCATCCGAGATGTGAGTCTCGATGATACGACCTGTTTGCCACCATTTACGTGGGAGGTCTGGATCTACAATAAGCACCATATCTCCGGCGCTGACGTTTTCTTGCTGCGCAAACCACTTAGTTCGAAGTTGTAGCGTGGGCAGATAATGTTTCTCGAAATGGTCAGCGAAACGACGGGATAGCAACTGCATAAGTTGCCAAGTTCGACGGCAGTATTCGTCTCCGTCGGCAATCTCCGATCGTGGGAGCATGGCTACAGGTTTCTTCAGTAGGAAGTGCGCGGGTGTTAGCGCTTCCAGGGAATCGGGACTCGATGAGACTGGCATAAGCGGTCTTTCGTTGAGATAGGCAGCTATTTCCTCCATTAATGTCCGCAAAAGTTCGTCGGTGAGATACGCGCGACATGGCACTATAAAGTGAAATGCGGTCTTGACACTTCTAATTAATCTCTCCCAACTTCCTCCCCACCAAGGGGCGTCGGCGGCGTTGAAGGTCCAGCTAGACGCTGTTATCCTTAGCTGATCGTCCACCTGTCTTTGGTTCCAGTCCTTCACGTAAGCCTGTATTTCGTTGTTGGCACCAATGAAGTTCGTTCCCTTATCCGATCTCATGGTATTACTCGTCCCGAAGCGAGCGATCTGTCGGCGTAAACTTAAGACGAAGCTGTTGGTAGATAGATCGTTCACCATGTCGAGATGGATGGCTCTACAAGTCATGCATATGAAGATGACACACCATCTCTTGACTATAGTCCTAGCACGATATACTTCAATAGGGCCAAATAAATCTACACCAGTATTAGTAAAAGGTGGTTCATAGAAGCTTACTCGTTCCCTAGGTAATTCTGCCTCGCGCTGTGTTAAAGGCCTACTGAATGCTTTCCTACAGGGTATGCAGTTCCTAAGAACTTGGTTCAGAGCTCTACGGGGTTTATCAAAATAATAGCGAGTTCGAATTTCGCTAAGAACTCGTTCTCTACCAGCATGATAAAGTTTACTGTGAACATCTACAATCATCTTGATTTGTACTTCAAGATTTCTAATGAGTATGGGGAATTTAGTGTCAAAGGATAATGGCGCATTGGTGAGCCTTCCTCCAACACGTATTAACCCATCTATCATTGTGCTAGAGAATCGATCCCTTAAGCGCATCTGCAGATTTCTCAACAACAGGAAATACTTATCGGAATCCTCATAGCATTGCAGGAGTCTCAGTATCTGCTTATGGGTTTCTTCATGCTCCTGGTGACTAATTTTCTCCTTTAGAAAACGGTCGGATGTCTTATATTTGGGTAAATTTTTAATAACATGAACTTGCGCAGATGTCAATGGAGCGGTATCACTAATGGTCTTCGTCCTGGAGTAGTGATGATGAAAACATCTCCTTAAATATGTGACGGCTTTACAGAGCCGATTCCAGGAACTGTAGTGATGCATTGCTCTCTGCAGCAGGGGTGAGATTCCTTGCGAGACGTCTGGTATTCCAGATTTCCAATCTCTATCTCTAATTTCCACAACAGACTTATTTGTGGCGAGGGATTGTGGATCCGAAGCATCATTTCCGGAAGTATGTAATACAGATAGATCGATCGTCGGTTTAAATAACTTCGATTTACTCGCCCGGGTTTTAGGTTTGACTGTCTCCGCTCCCTTGGCTTGTCTAATCTCTGCCGTAGTAAGGTGAGGAGGCCATTCATCCTCTTCCTTGCTCAGGAAGTCGGGTCCACCCAACCAGTCTGGAGTATCTATCAGTTCCTGTGGAGTTGCTCCCCTGGAGGCGATATCAGCTGGATTAATCGTACCAGGGCAATGTCTCCATTGATCTATCTTTGTGCGACTAAGAATAATAGCTACCCTGTTAGTAACAAAAACGCTGAACTGACAGACTTCATTGGTTAGATACTCCAACACGAGTAAAGCGTCGGTCCAATAAACCGTTTTCTCCAGTGGATAGTCGATTTGTTCTGTTACGTTCCGGCCGATGGCTGTAGTGTATAAAGCCGCCTTTAACTCCGCTCGAGGAACCTTTAACTTGTTGTTAATCAATGCCTTAGAGGTAACCAAGGTGACTTTGATTCCATCCGGAGTTTCGACTCGCAGATATGCTACTATACCTATTCCCATGTCGCTGGCGTCTCCAAACACATGGAGTTGATAGGAATACGTAGGAAGAACATGACCAAAATATGCATGGGAAATTATAAAGTTCTCGATGGCAGGTAGAGAATCTTCCCATTTCATCCATTTCTTTAACAGTTCTCCCTTAAGCGGATCGTCCCATGAGTGGTTTTCAAGCCACATTTGTTATACTAAACTCCGAGCAATCAATATAACTGGGCTAATAAATCCTAATGGGTCGAAATAAGTGCTCAGGATACTTAAACAAATCCGTTTTGTCCGAACTGGATTATCTCACTGTTTTAGCTGAAAAAACAGGATATCTCTTTCAGTGTCCCACTTCAAGCCAAGCGTCTTGGTTTCTGGAAGATCGTCCTTTATTAAATCTAAGTCTTTCGCTCCTCGGTCTTCTACCGGTATCGCTTCCAGAAACTCACGGGAGTTGCTGGTGAATTTCGTCAGTCGAAATCCACCTCTTTTCAAACACTCTACCGTTCCTTTCGCGACATCTATGGCTTCTTCTACTGATGGAAGGGACCTTAAATTGTCGTCCATGTATATATTACGTTTGATGTTGTCTATCACCTCTTTGGAGAAGGCGTCTCGGTTGTCATTCGCAGTGGTTCGCACCACGGAGCAGGCGTTGGAAGGGCTTGATATGATCCCAAAAGCCTGGATGGTCATCCAGTACTCTACCGGTTTCTGGTTGAGGTCTCCTTCAGGCCACCACAGAAATCTCAGGCTGTCTCTATCTCTATCCAGCGCCTTGACTTGTAAGAACATTCCTTCTATATCGGAGGCGAACGCGATGGAATATTGTCTTAATCTTAAAAGTATTCCCAACAAAGATTGGAGTAAGTTGGGTCCTGGTAACAACTCGGAATTGAGGGATTGGCCCATATATAGAGCGGAGCCATCGAATACGACTCGTACTTCGTGGGGTTTACCGGGTTTAGGAACGTAATGATGTGTTAAGTAATACGTTCTCTCAGTCACTGGTGTTCCTTCCGGTACTCGCTCAGCGTATCCCTTTGTTATAAATTTCTTCAACTGAGTTTGGTACATTTCTTTAGCTGAAGCATTAGCCGTAAGGCGTCGATGCAATTGAGCGATTCTTTTCTCTGCCAAGGGTCTGTTATTTATAAATCTAGGTTCTCGTTTTCGAAATGGTAGGCCGATTTCATATCTACCTTGGTCTTTTAAAAAACGTGTAGTTGTTTCCTGGATTTGCTTGGCTCTTTCTTCTTCTATCGATAGGGCCTTATCGTATGAATTGGGCTCTACCAGTTCTTGAGTAAAGAATCGTACGGCGAGTTCGTCCCGAGTTCTAGCATTGCAGCGCTCTATCTCGTCATTTAGTTCGTCATTGTAATCAATGGGTCCCGATGGGCGAATCAGTTGACATAGGTTCACCTGGTTTTTCCACGTTTTGTTTTCTGTAAGTAGGTCGATTGTGTTCTCTTCATCGAAGAGTTGGTAGATGTCGTCATTATCTGAGGAGTATGGTGTTCCCTCAGTTAGTTCTTCCACCTCACTGCTCTCCACTTCCCAATCGTTTACTTGGTATATTCGTTCTTGTGGCATTCTCTCTTCGAGAGTTCTGCGGGAAGGGCCAGTAAAGTACCAACCTACTCTAGTTCTTACCGCATAGGTTTGCAGTGGCTGCGGTTGAGCAGGCCGTTTCTCCAATGTCTCGAGCGCCTCATGCGCGTTTTGGCCGATGAGTATTTGCACTCCAGGATAATCTGTCTGGAATCGAGGTATCTTAAGATGTTGGATGCTCTCATCCTCGTCCCAATTATAAAGGTCTGCTTGAGTAGTAGCGAAGTTCTTTATAGCCACCATTTTTACCGACATTATACCTTGTGCTCCTAATTTATCCTGGGGGGTGGACAACACACCTACATAGTAATCTGCCGTTAGGGTAGATTTCCAAACCTGCATAATTCCTGACATATTCAATTTAGTCCGGAATTTGGGTTGTCCAGCAAAGATGTCTTCGGCTAGTTCTTGATCGATGAATGTTCCTGTGCTGCCGGAGTCAAGGAGGGCGTTCACTATGTAACTTTTGTTAGGACCGTGAACTCTTACCTGCACTACAGGAAATTCTCTGATTCCTACGTTGGAAGTTGGAGCTTTCCAAGATGGTTGTCTGTCAAAGGTAGTTGGGGGGAACTCATTTTCGGTGTCCTTTTCATAAGTAAGTGCTCGATACACCGCGGTATTGATTAGGTAACAGGATTCGTTGGCGTCGGAGAATTCGTCAGTATAGAATCCTTCCATCTCAGATTCTTGATCAGTGTCATTTACATCACTGAATTGGACATGTAGTTCGGGCTCACTTACCTGACTCGGTTTGTCTCGTTCGAACTCACTGTGTAACAAGATGTGATGTTTCGCGCCACACTTTGCACACTTTACGTCGGAGTAACAGGTTCGCCGTTGGTGTCCTGGTCTGAGGCAATTATAGCATAACCGCTTATCCCACATGACTGCACGTCTGTCTACAAGGGATTTCTTTAGAAATTCAGCACACGCACTCAAACGGTGGGTCCTGTCGCACAGCGCACAGTTAGGTTTTATGTTACTCACTTTACCTTGGGTAACCTGATGCACTCTCGTTCTTTCTTCGGGTTTTCTTCCGTGCATTCTGTTAGGAGACTGAGGAGGGGTCTTGGCAACCTGTTCTCTCCTATCGTTGGTTCGAGCCTTGTATTTACTTACGTCTTTTGAGGTTTTGCCAACGTAGTAAGATCGATCAGTGTCTTTCCCGCTGTCCTCTTCTTGAGAAGCTTGGCTTTCGCCGTTGTCAGTGTAACACACCGGTGTTACTCTTCTCCTAGAAGCGGGTTTCTCACTTACCTTATTTTCCGATGTTTTCTCTCTGGACTGCTTGATGAGTTGTAGTTTTACTTCACCATCTAAGAAGGACATGAGATCAGCCATGGTAGGGCTTCATCGTTGCTGCTCATTCATATACAACACTTTCTTGTCCCAGCGTGTACATACTCCACCCTTTGGTAAAGTAGAGACTACTGCTCCAATAACCATGGAACTCTGATATTCATGAGACTTACCTAACCAGTCCAATTGTCTACAGATCTCCTGAATCTCATCGGAAAACTCTATAATCCCGCTACTAAGGAAGTTTCGGGGGGCTACTAATTTTGCATACAAATACTTAGCTATGTTATCCTTGTTACCATACCTGATGTTTAATGTATCCCAAACTTGTCTTAATCCTTCTGGATGTCCAATAAACTTTAACGCCATTAACTAGGGGGGTCCTTCCAAGCACTTGATGAGGAACCTAAGTTTCTCTCCGTTAGATAGTACAGAGTTCTGTATGCTGTCTTTGTAATATTCATTGAAAGGTAACCATTTCATCTCATCTCCATAGAATTTGACGATCTCTCCCACTTTGACCGCCTGGCGGGCTTCTGTTCTAGCCATCTGATGCGTAAAGCTTTCTTGGGCCATCGTGTTATTTAATATCGAATTATCGGTATATAAATTTCTCGGATCATTATCAGGTCTATAGGGAATATCATTAACAACAGGTTTATAATCACCCTTAATAGGGTTTGCTATAGGAGTTTCTACTTCACTAGCAGTATAGATGCGTGTAGGCTCCACACCTTGCGCATGTAATACTTCAGACCTAACAGGTTGACACAATGTTACAGGGGGTATTGGTATACCCTTTTGTATATTGACTAATTTGTCGCGTTCTAGCGCGATACTTTGCTGCACTTCTTGCAATTCGGCCCTACCTTCCCTTACTGTTCCCTTAAGTTGGTGGACAGTCTCCTGCATCTGTCCGAGCAGGAGATTCATCCCCCGACGTCCCTCCTCTACCCACTCGACCGCCGAAGCGGGAGTCGCCAACATTGTAGCGGGCCGACGCGGGACGACGGGAGACAAATCCTTGATTTCTCTCTCAGTGCCCAGGACAGGGATATTCTCATGGACTGTTCTACCGGGTACAGGCAGTGTAGTACTGTGTAAAGGGAATTTAGAGTTAAGCTCTGGAAGTACAGGGGTCTCTAGCACAGGAGTGGATTTGGGAATGACAGGCCTAATTATTTCAGGCTCATCAACTATGGTAGGGAGTCTTTTGACCTTAATAATTTGGTCTGTGGGTGCTGTACTACCTAAGTCTGTGCTAGTTAGTTGTCTTCTAACCGCCGGGGGCAAATCAGGCAATTGGTAACGGTGAGATGTTTTTCTACGCCTGCTTAGACGAGATCTATTTCCTCCGCCTTCAGGATCGGTGGTTTCGCTTTCCTCCGATGATGTGTATCCCTGGCGTTTTGGAGTAGATCGTCTCATCATCTGCATTCGACTAGCAGTTAACTGTTTATTTATGTTGTCTTGCGTCTCTTGCAGATTTTCCAACTCCAGTTGGGTAGTCTGCTCAGACGCTCTCCGTTCTGCTTCTGCCACTGCCTTTGCCGCCTTTCTTTCCGCCTCTACTTCTGCCATTGCTATTGCCGCTGCCTTTCTTTCTGCTTCTGCTTCTGCCGCCGCTGCCTTTCTTTCTACTTCTGCTTCTGCCATGGCCGCCGCCTTTTGTTCCTCTATCCGTCTTTTCTTTACTTGTTCTTCTTGGACTCTAGCGAGGCGGAGTTTTTCATCAAATTTAGCTTGGTTTGCAGCTAACATTTCCGCATCGATTGAGTCCAACACAAGCTTGGTTCCTTCACTATTAGGGGAAAGTCCAGACAGCCGTCTCCTCAACTCTTCATCACCCAAGAAGCGTTGATAGTCTGACAGATAGATGTCTATGGCGTCTCTCGAGGGCGGCTTCTCTGCTGCTGTCTCTTCGCTTTCCACTTGAGAAAGGGTGGCATCGGTTGGTTCTTCATAGGTTGGTCTCTCAGCCAGCTGGGATTTCCACTGGGCCGTTTCTTGAACTTTGAGACCTTAGTCTAATGCGTAGGGTTCTTTCACGTACTTGATAAAGCAGCTCTTCCTGCTCTTGAGGTCCTTGGGGTTGTCGAAACAATTGTTCTTCCAATCGCTCTAAGGAGCCGAAGAATCCCTGCACATATCCTGCTGCCGACCTCTTCCAAACAGCTGGATCCATCGTATCTTTAGCCACTCCCATCCTGTGTATATCTTCCCAAGTAGCTTCGGACAAATCTAACGGGAGTCCGGGTCCGGGAAAGTTCCATTGTGACTCGACAATAGACATCAATTCTTCCCTGGCGTATCCCGCATAACTATCTTGGGTCGCTCGCTTACTTCTCGCCCAATCGGCTTGATGTTCCTCCACCGCAATCAATATTGTAGTTAGCACTGCGGCAGGAAGGGTGAGAAGGGGATCCGAGTAGGCTGTAGCCGCCATCTGCACTCCACGTTCGGGGGTCAGCTCTACAGTATCCGAACTACTGGAGCTATCGGGTCGCTGGGAACGAGTTTCTTGACTAGGCTGTTGCTGCTGCTGGACAGCTGCTTCCTGGTTCCGTTTGACTTGGGCCCGAGTGCCGATGATAGACCTACGGTGTTGGATTAGCTTAGGGTCTGATACTACTACTGGAGGGATGACCTTTCTTTCAGTAGGAGGTGAGCTGAACTCCTTTCTTAATCGCTCCACGCTCCTATCTGTGTCACAGATGGTTGTATCGATTAGACTGTCTGACAGGTTTTGCTGGGTGTCAGACATGTTTAGCTATACGGTTGAATGCCTACTGCTATAGTTACAGTTAAAGCAAGTCTAGTAATTCAGTATGACTGTTGGCCTAGTACCGTTAATTTATTACAGTATATTAGAATACCGGTATACACTTATAATATATAGAAGTATTGTAAACTAGGTTTGTCACAGAGTACCGGTATATAATTTTAGCACAAATATATATAAATATATAATAGGCCTATCGTGAATACCGGTATGCAGGTTACACTTATAGTATATATAAGTATAATTATAAACTAGAATTAATTACAGAATACCGGTATGATTTCAGCCCAACTTTATAGAAATAAATATAATAGGCCTATCATGGATACCGGTATATCAATTATTTAAATAATTGAATTTCTGAATTTTAAAGGTTACTTAGTTACTTTAACTTACTTTATTACCGTTATTTAAGCAGTAGTCCAACTGATATTGAGACCTAGTTGTTGTATGGCAGGCCTACTATTTATAAATCGTTTAAGTTGATTTATAATAGATATATACCCGTTTAAAATGGGTTTTGTCAATATTTGAAATAAATGTATTTATTTTTGGGGGAGTCACTACACAGAAGCTGTACGCTCTCAGTGAAGTGCTACTTATGGGACACTAAAACAGATTATTCTAATTTACCTAAGTTACTTAATACTACAAATTACTTATGATACGGGTGAGATTAAATCTCTACTTAAACACAACAAAAATATTACGTACGAAATTTTAGGGTAATTTTACAGGAAGTCTACAAACCAGCCTAACAAAGGGTTAGAATTCTGGTTATTACAACGGACAGGGTACTACGGTATTTGAAAATAATAAGTAGTAGTAAATATATTGCACTGTCCAGATAGGAAAAATACCACCGCCTGACGACCTATAGCCGTATCGCTATAGGTACTACGTTATGTATCACGGAGTGTTCCTACCTGGAAGTTAATTACCGCGGACTACCAGATCCAACGTGCCTATTAACCACTTTACAACACAATACACTGCCTACACACTAATTACTTTCGGAAAGCACTGTACACCAAACCCTAAATTAGGTACAAGTACTTATTAAAAACAAATAACTAGCAGTTAAATATACTTGAACAGTTAAAAGAACCACGGCATCTGCTGGAGTGACCGGTGCACAAAATCACCAGTCTTTTCCTACGCCAAGCAGCCCGTGTAGTACCGGGGTTAATTTAACTATAACGGTATGTGTAACAAGCACAATTACTGTAGGAATAAACTTGGGGACATGAATGTTGCGAATAATCGCATAAACTCTGAATAATAAATATTACGCTACCCGTACAGAATACTCAAACAAAATACAAACCAAACGCTGGCAGACTACCACCAAGCCTAAGTAAACTACAGTATGTGTAGATTCTAAAATGGTTAGTTAGTATGCGTTCTAACACGGTAGTACGACTTATTCTTTAAGAGGGGATTGACCTTACAGCTATGGCTGCCCCAACTTACTAACTGGCACTTTATCAGACAAACTCTACACACGCAGCAATCTCTTCAGACCTAATAATAGCTAGACAACAATCCAGCCTACAAAATATCTGAGTAATAACTATTACGGTACCTGAACAGACCACACAAACAAACACAGGCTAAAACGCTGGCAGAATACTGTCAAGCCTAAATAAACTACAGTATATGCAGATTCCGAAATGGTTAGTTAGTATGCGTTCTAACACGGTAGTACGACTTATTCTTTAAGAGGGGATTGACCTTACAGCTCTGGCTGCCCCAACTTACTAACTGGCACTTTATCAGACAAACTCTACACACGCCGTAATCTCTCCAAACCCAACAACAATCCGACAACAGTCCAGCCTACAGTTATCTGAACAATCTGAGCAGACTTACACGTCTTCAGCTCAATATTAACTTACATGTAAATAAAACCGACAGAAATAAGTAAAATCTCAATAAAAAACCAGGGCGGCCGTTCCCTGATTAAGTATTAAGACCTACCGGTATACAATAATCAAAATCGAATAATACTAATGTACTTATACTGGAAGTACCGGTTAGGACAGTTGGGCCTACAGACCTACAGCAGTACCGGTTCAGGCAGTTAAGCCTACCGACCTACAGCAGTACCGATTCTGGCAGTTGGGCCTACGGACCTACAGCAGTACCGATTCTGGCAGTTGGGCCTACGGACCTACAGCAGTACCGGTTCAGGTTTACCGGTCGACCGGTACTTTCAACTTTATTGCTTACTGCAATAAAGACAATAACTGTTATTGTACGCGCTTTTGAAGACCTTTAGCAGTTTAACCTGCCAAAATTTATATGTCTTTTGGTTTATAAATAGACTTTAGAAATTGACAAATATTTAATACCAATAAACACAACATTAGCAGAAGCCAGCCTAGTGCGCGTCCATTCACCCGCTGGATATACCCGGGAGACTGGATTCTGAGGGCTTAGATTGTTATTGCAGTGTAAGCTTACTGTATTATTCGATTGATCGTTAATAAATAATTTCTGACTAATATTATTCACTTTCGGGAAATATTAACAGTTCCTTTAGGACGTGGCGCTCTATCTAGGTAAACAGAGATATGACTTGTACTAAACACAACGGTAAGTCGGTAAGGCTTATGATTCACGTATGAGGCGCATTCTTTAGGAAATGCTTAGTTATCAGCCACAATCATGCACACTACCGGTAACACACAATACTGCTCACTAATTTGCCGACCGTCAATGAATTTTATCATATATAAAGAGAACAGCAACTGACTCATGTAGTGCTTATCAAATAGCATTAAATTCACTACAAACCACAATAATATAAGTCGCAATCGCTATATGTAACCCGTCTCTCTAACCTGTAGTGTATCAAGAAAATTGGGAAATTTGGGTTCTTTATAGATGTTCTCCAAATAATATTCAACCAACTGATACAAAATATGACAACAGTAAATAGCAGTATAATAATGTATGTTGAACCGATAATGTAAGACTGAACTGAGCTAACAGTTATACGCTCTATAATTTAAGCCTACTAATGTTTCTTCTAAAGTCTGAAACGAATTGACTCTAGAGCCGGTGTTCCTGGCCTAGATAGAAACAACACAACAGTATCACAAAAACAGTAAGACTGAACACTCCTAGCACGATCTGCCAAATATCTCCACATCGACAGAAAAAATCGCTCTGATTGGCTGTTAAGCTAAACAAAGAACCATGTGTCCAATGGCCGTTTCCATGTCAGCAACCAGCTGTTAGATGTCGTAATCTGAATCATCAAGGCTAAGCTGTGCCAGGGTATTTGACGCATTGCGGGTTTTTTGCCTTACCATGTCCGCCAAAGCACACATATAGAAGAATGACTTTTATGTCCGTTAAAACACCTATAACGGTACCTTGCGGGCGAGGGGGACTGATTATATCCGCAAAAGCTTTTACACCCCTGGTTGCTATGGTCTGAAATTTGTGGGCAAAAAAAATATACATCGCTCAGCCTATATAGGACGGAACGCTGCAAAGTAATTAATGACATGGACACTACTTAAATTACCGTATTCCAGAATGTATTCTTTTCATTAATATTAATGCGTGCTTCTTTATTCAATAAAGCAGCACGTGTTTGCATAGTGCGTGCGTCCAGTTTGAAGTGACGGGACTAGCAACTGTATGCAAATAATTGTTTAACGTGTAAGACTGTATTAATTCCATACGTCATATAGAATACATTTTAGAGAAAATGAGCAATGCAGAAGATAACAACATTAAACTTTAATTAGATATAAATGTATAATTAATACTGCGTACATGTTAATAAATTGCACTTATATTCAGAATAGTACATGATTAAAATGTTTAAATTAGCACCCATGAAATCCTTTCTTCACATACCGAACGCTGAAAAGTTGACATAATGTAACAAAATTGCATAAATCATTGCTTGCAAAGGTCATTTATCAGCGTTAAAGACCCTTGTTTATTTATGTAAACCTCCCTCGCTGCGCTCGCTCGGTACATAAATAAACTCGGGTCATATCGCTGCAAAGTGCTACTTTTCACACAATGATGTAAATAGTTATTGTCGAGCGATATTTGTACGCGCTTTTAGACCTTTAACAGTTTAACCTGTTAATTTACGTATCTTATATTAATTCATTCGCTAGCCAGCACTAAAGTAGAACTATAGAAAAAACGCTAAAGTCTTGCTCGGCGTAAGACCCACCGCCGTGTGTGGGAGACTGAATTCTATCGGCATAAAAGTAGGTTACTTTGTATTATTAGATTGATTTCCACTATATAATCTCTAAAAACGATGTTCACTTTCAGGGTAGTATTAGCAGTTCCTTTCAGTTGCTGCGATTTAACTATTATACAGAGAGTTATGACTTACGATAATTACTACGGATTATTTAATAAAGCCACTGTTATTTACATCCTTTAGGGATGTAGTATAATGTAGTCGCACTCACTTCACTGACAATAACACGGGAATACACTGATTTGCTGACTAATACCAATTTTGCTCATGTATAACCCAAGGAGAATTTCAGCTCACTTATGAAATAGAGTAAATAACACACAAACAACTTGAATTTGAACCGAAATAGTTACTCGAACTTCCCTTCTGCTTACCTCTTAATAATAAAGAAAGTTAGTTGAGATTATCGATTATGTATACGTGTTCTCAAAATATAAACAACAAGCAATAATATTACCAAATAAACAATGAACAACAGTACAAAGCAGTAAAATACCGGCGGTGACGGCAGAAATGCAATGCAGTTAATCAGCAGTCAGATATTGCACAAAGGGTGAGTGTATAGGTAACTTTTACAGTGCTCCATAATTTATGCCACAGTTCTTTTGGGCTAGCACTATATATTTTGCCGCAAAAGCTTTTACAATATTATTTAGCGAGCGTAGCGAGACAAATAAGAAAGCAAGACAAAAAATCTCTCATATAACTCACAGTATTCAGGAAAGGGACTCACAGAACTCAAAAGCAGCCAGCCTTCGCTTCGCCTAGCTACACCTGTCTGTATCCGTGTATGTGGCACCGAATCCTGCATATGGATATCATTCCCTCTCATGCAATTACTAAGATCACGATATAGGTGTGATCCCTTCATACTGGCACTAAGGTAAAACCTTAGCCAGGGACTTCACGTGTTTCAACAGCATGGCTGCCACTGCAGAAAAGATGGTAGAAGCAAGAGAGAATAAAAAATTAGTAACAATTCAGCCAATTGCAGTGGCTATTCTCGGAGGTTTCGGCGCACAGACCTTTTCGTCTCTTAAGACACCTTGAAGATATGGATAATGTTGTGAAAGTAATGTGTGATAGGGAGATATTTGCCGAAGATCGGGCATAAACTTCTTAATGCAGCTGCAATGCAGCATACCGATCATAGTCAGATATATGTTCTAGTGCGGTGTCATTCTCCCCCATAACGCCATAATTTAATATAAGAAATTTGCATAGTTCTGATAACATCTGCCATAATAATACTTAAATAAGAAAATTTTACTTTTTTAAATACAACATATGAAATATAGGCACAACTGTGTCCTACTAAACTCCAAAAAGCACATCACAATGGAACCCAAAGGAACCTACCTACATTGGAACTAAAAGAACCCAAAAATACAAAAGAACCAATAGAATCCAAAATTACCTAATTTAATACGACCATTATGTAGTCTGTAGCATCCTCGGTTAAAGCTCGGTAAAATACATCTATAGAAATGCAAGAGAGGAAGTTTAAAAGTGACGAAAGAGATGAATAGTAAAGAAATAGAGAAAGAAGAAAATGAGAAACAAGAGAGGTTAAGGCGTAGAAGAGAGGATCTAGATGCAAGGAACTTAAAGTGAGTGTTAGTTTCAGGCCTACAGGATCCCGTCACAGCGAGAGCAAGCTAAAATGGAGCTCAGAGGGACCAGAGAGAGGAGCGATACAATAGGAGATAAGAAAGGAGCAAGGTTGACATGAGCAAGGTGAGCGTGAACAACGTAAGCATGAGCAGAATGAGCAGCATGAGCAAGTGTGAACGTGAGCGGGAACATGAACAGCATGAGTATGAAGAACAGAAAGAGCAAGAGAGAATAGACAGGGGGTATGAGAGAGAGCAGAGAGAAATTAGAGAGAAAGATGAAGCAGAATTAAAAAAAACAAAAAATAATACAGGATAGGAAGAGTAGAGCAGCGGAGGAAGAATATAAGAATAAAATAGCGGGAAGAATTAATAGCAGATGCGTGACTTATAGAAAACGGGGGGAGCCAACATGTAGGGAATTAATTACCATGGCAACGCTAGCAAAAAGAAACATAAGTAATCCCAGTATGGTGCCAAAAGCTGTGATCACTAGTCCAATAGAACAACTACCAGTAGTGAGACCTAAAGAAAGAGACCAACAAAGGAATAAGGGTAAGTTATAAACCAGTTGGAACTCAAGTTGATAATGATGGTAAGAAGGTAAGGCAACGAATATTAATGACCACATTATATCAGACCAAAATAATGATATCAATGATCCTAATAATATAAACAGTATCAATATACAAATAATTAAAAGTACACTAGCCTGGTTGTCACCAATACAGCAGGAGGGACATATGCCAACTGTAGAGCAAACCCTATAACGGTACGTACAGTAAGTTATCTTATAACTAGTAAGGTGACAGCTGTGACAAGAACTGGTACATGTACGACGTGTACACGTTGTACATGTACTGGTACAATCGAGTACGCATCCAGAGTATGCAGGACAAAATATGGGAAAGTGACCTAACCAGGTTTTTGACCATATCAGGCCAACATTTTTGTTTCGCTTGGTCTGTCAGAGAGGACGATAGATCCACCAGCATTCCCTGGGATTCAAACGGGAGCACCACCCCAGATAGAGTGTAATCAGGTCATACATGCAGAAGTCGCGGCACAACCCCGGAACACAGCACTTAATTGAAACGCTAATGTATATGAGTACTATCCCAGAACAGTAGGTAGAGCAGACTTAACAGAGCAGCCCTTAAATATATGTGCTGTGCATAGCGGGAGCAGAGCACCCCAATTCAACGCAGCATAGCAAAATATGGCACAAAGAGATCAGTTACCCAGGAGCCCTTAGAGTTGCAGGAGGACGGGAGCCCTTATAGCAGCAGATAAACCGATTTACCAAGCGGCAGCCCTAGAAGTGCCAAGAAGTGAACAACCATTTGGAGTAAATATGATTAACCAACAAGCTTATCAGGAACCACAGCAGACTTATAATAGAAATCAGGTACAGGAAGAATGGATAGATAAGCCAGAGGGAAGAACAAAGACCAACAGCAATTGTTGGGAATAGTATACCAATTCCGATACGGCAGGACGTAAACCAAAGTATAAAGGGAGCTGGCACTATTAGGTATCCATCCATGGGAGAATGGAAAGTGGATCAGGAAATACCAGTTATAGCGGAAAAGGATCAATGCCAGGAAAATCAGCCACAATCACGGAATATTAACACACAGAGGCAGGATAATGGGCAAATGAATACGTCAGGATCAGTAATTGAGACGACCACAGAGACGACATTAGGACATATAGCCACATTGACAGAGGCATTAAAGAACAAATTCGCGAAGTCAAACTGTTTGAGTTCACAGGAGAACATCCGGAGGAGTTCATACAATAAACAAATCTTCATGAGAGAAATCTATAACAAAAACATTTTTGATCAACAAAAAATGAGATATTTGCTGCCATATATATGATATGATATAATGATGTATAATGATGTCATGGAATATAAATGTCAGAGTAGTATGAAATTTGCCATACAACACGCATCGATACTTAATAATAATAATAATATATTTCTAAGGCGCCTTTTGCAGGTTGTTTCAAGGCGCGGATAGTATACATGCAAACAAAATACAGTATCATTATGTTTAAAATATATACTCTTATAAAATAAGTATAAAATGACTATTTGTTCAAAATATAAATATAATAAGTTTAAAATATATACACAGCATGTTGAAAACAGCTAATCTAATTAAGATGATCGTACTCTAGTTTAAAGTAGTAGGTTTTCAGGGACGAACACATTTACGGATATGGAGCACCGAATTTCGATTGGAAGCGAGTTCCATATATTGGGAGCCACAAAAGAGAATGCTCTTTTACCATAAGTCTGGAGATTGCATTGAGGAAGGGTGAGAAGATGATTATTGGAGGATTGAAGATCCCTTGGAGGATTGTACTTATATAAAAGTTCACAATGATAGCCAGAACCTGTTCCATTTAGACATTTATAAGTTAGTAGCGCTATTTTAGAATCTATGCGCCTCAGGATGGCCAGCCAGTGAATGTTCTTTAGGACCGGAATGATGTGGTCCCTTTTACGTATTCCTGAAAGGAGACGAGCAGAAGTGTTTTAAACGTGTTGAAGTTTCTTTATGCATGGCCATGGCAGACCATAGAGCATTATTAGGGAATTTAGTGCATAGGGCATTATTATAGTCGAGTTTACTGGAAATCAGAGTATGGATTAACATCTCTAGTGTCTTCCTGTCAAAACAATGCTTCACTTTGGCCAGGTTACGTAGCTGGTGCACCGATGTTACGTGCATAGTCAGTGAGCGAAACAGCCTTGGTTGCAACCATTATGTTGCTAGGGCGGCTAAGAGATTTATCGAACTTGGAGTTGAGGAGGATAATTTATGTTTTCTCAGAATTCATTTTTAGAAGATGAGAAGACATCCATGTCTTGATATCTCGAAGATCATCAGATATTACTGAGATCGCATTAGACAACTGTGATGATTTGAAAGCGATATATAACTGGGAGTCAGCCATGTAGAGATGGTAGTTGAGGCCATGCTTTTTTATAACTTCACCAAATGAGCTGTGACGGGATCCACAAAGGATCCCGGTTTATCCGGTTTTCGATTTACGCGTCGCGTTCCCGCCGTGTGTGTGTAAAAGGTGGATGGTTGTTGATTGCTGTATAAAGTCCTCCGGTATAATAGTATAGATATGGAATAAGATGTCTGCACAGTGGTTACGCAACGGTAATTAAAGTTCCGGTCCTATCCTAGCTAAACCGACCAACACAATGGGATAACTGAAATAACTGATTACTGCCAACTGGTTATATTGCACGGGTTGGCCTTGTTACTGTACCTAGCCGGTGCCTCCCTCCCATTGGCTGATATCCCTGTTGGCGCCCTTTGGAGTGTTTCCCCTCACTCCTGCTATTCTCTCTCGGTCAGGGGTGTGGCCCCTGACCCTTATTGTGTGTTTCTCCTTCCCATTTTATTAGGGTGGCGCGAGATTGGGTAATCAACCTCGTGGCCCCCAATATTGCTTAACGGCTTACTTTATGGGTTTGTGTTAGCGGAATTGAATAAGCTAACACTCCCCCCCCCCATGCTATCTTCCCGGTGAGAAGATAGCATCCTCCTAAAGTGCGCTACAATTCCGCTGGATCCCGATCTAGCATCGGGTGTGGGGTGGAACTATTTTCTCTCGGAGCCGGCTTTCCAGGCCGCTCCCTATGGGTATGATAATGCTACCCGGTTCGCCTGGCGTCCCATGTCGGGCCGATCGTGCGCTCCTCTCACACGACTTTTGTTTCCCCAACACTTTCGCCACTTTAGCCCCACTCTGTTCTCACCCTGACTCTCCTCTACTTCTCCTTCTTTTGCTCTAACTCTCGGACTTCCCTGTCCCTCACTCAGTCTCTTATCCTCCCCCCCCCCCACACTTGAATTGGATCCGCACTCTCTCCGCACTCCGCACTATCACCTTTACTCAACCTCTTTGACTACCCCATCCCTTCTGACGAGTCTCACCCCCCCTCCTGTGCCGTCGCACTCAAGAAGTGTGAAATCGTCTGGTGTCTCGTCCATAGTACCATAGTCAGTTAGCCCCCCAGTCCCAGTAGCTAATTGAGAAAGGTTGAATGACTATAGTACTTACTTCGAACGTATATTTCATTACTAAACTACTGATTACTACGTACGTACATACAAATTGCACTTATTTGATTATTTAGATTACTTGAATTTGTACTTAATAGTCCGCACGTCTCACGTGGGGCCTTCCAGGCGTACCACATCGAAGCCTCAGTCTATCCCTCCTGACTTGGGGAACCACCTCAAGTCTTTCCCTTTGCCGTCCTCCTCCCTGGGTCGTTTCCTGGTCACTACCGCTCCCCTGGGATCCGCTTTCTGTCTTCGGACTCTCGCCGCCACCTCCTTACTGATACCGGTCGTTGGCTCCTTGGGTGCTGGTGTTATCAGCTCCCAATATCGCTTCGCGGGTGGCCCCTCCGAGTGGCCCTGTTTTCTCCCCCTGGTGGCGTCCCATAAGATCATCTTCATTGCTCGCGGCACATGCTCCGCCAAGAAATCCCTAAACTCCCCTCGGTTCTGTGGCGTCCACCTGTCCAAATACTTTGTGTATTCATCACCCCGGCATACGACGCCGCTGTTGCTACCTCTTGATAGGTAAACGGTAACCTCTGCTTTATGATTTCCAAGTGAGCCTCCTGATTGATAAGGAAGAAACCCCACTTGAACTCCTGGGCCTTCATGCGTTGCCGCGTCATGGCCCCGACGTCGGTCCACTCCTCGAAGATTTTGAACTTTTCTTCATCGTCCATCCAGTCGCACTGGCGTCCGTAGTGTCCCCGAAAGTTACACTTCGGACATCGGTTATGCAACCATGGACACGCCCCCATCCTGTGGCTCGACTCGCGGCAGTAGAGACAAAAGGTCCCCTTTTGGAATCGGTACAAACAGCTCCTTTCCTGGTGGGTCTGTCTCCCACAGTAATCGCAACCGAGTACCAATGTCTCCCGCCCCACGTCGTCTTTCGTCCCAAGCGATCTCCGCGGTCTGTGGAGTCGCTGGTAGGCGAACTTCTGCACGTTAGTGTCCCTGTCTACGTCGACCTCCTCGCCCCTCTCGGGCATCGTCTCCCCGAATACTACCCGTGGTGCCGTCCCCGGTTGCTCGCCCAACCTGATAGTGCTCCCCGCGAAATCCATCGCTGGCTCCTCGTGCACCCAGGCCCGCTTGCCGGGTCTATCCCAGAAGGCCCTCGCCCCACTGGCCGTCACCACCCTCCCGCCAACACAGTCCGTGTCCGAGTGGCCAATCCTCTCGATGGGCGGCATCTCTCCGAACTCGTCGTCGTCTCCGTCCTCCTCTGGCAGTGGTTCCAACCCCGGTATCCCGATGGATCCACTATGTCCCTTCCCGCCTTGGCTCTCGCCCGTAGCTCTCCATCCCTCTAGCTCCCCTAACTTCCTTAGCGGTTGGTCGCCTTCGGCGCCCGCTGGTATGGGCATCACTTGCAACCCCGACGTCGACTGTTTCGGCGATCCCACCGTCCATCCCAGTTCTTGCCCTAGAGACTCCCCCGAACTCCCTGATGAAGTCCAACGAAGTTCGTCTAAGCCTGCCTGTTCCTCGAAGCCGTAACTCTGCGTCCTGGCCTCCTCCTCCCTCTCCTCTGCTTCTATCCTCTCCCGTCTCGTGACTTCTTCCAGTCGCTTTGCCTCTCGTCTATCCGTCTCTAGCTTCTCCCATCTCTGATACGGCGTATCTATCTCCCCGTCTATCAGATGTCGGCTGTTGTAGTACACCGACTCGCCCTTCAGCCCCGGGTGGTCTACCAGACCGTCAAAGGCCGTCTTAAAGGCTCTCCTGTAGCTTATGGGTGATCCCGATAACAGAAATGCCGCTGGTTCCCTCTCGATAACCACGGTCATGAATAAGTTAAGCAAACTTATCATTATCCAATCTTCCTGCAGGATATATCGCTTCTGATATACCTTTATCGCTCCTCTTCGGAATTGATACACCTCTTGCTTTCCTGGCCTCGCTCCCCACTTCAGCGAGTTCGCCAACTCTGCTCCGTACTCTTCTCTGAACTTTCCCCAGTCCGTCGGCTTATGACACACGAGCCCCAATAGCTGGCCCATCGCCACCGCTCCGCACTGGCCTGTGTTCTCCACTACTCCCAACCAGTCGGTGCTGTCATAGCCATGAAGACCACCTGCATGTCCAGAAGGTTGGGGGTGTGCGGACCGATGATTCTCTCCGCGTCGTCGCGAATCACCAATCCCACCTTCGTCGTCGACTTCTCTCTTACCAGGACTTGCACCGCTTTCGGCAACCGGTTTAATTTCGGCCCGTCCTTTTTCCCATACGTTCCTAGATCGAATATGAAAATGTCCCCATTTGGCGCGGCCAAATGTAGGAGTATGGTCCTGGCCAACCCCGCTGATCCTCGTCTTCCACGGTTCCCTCGTCGTCTAGGATCATATATCCTCCCCTGTTGACGGACTCTATAAACCTCTTCCAATCCTTCTTCGGCGACTCCCTCGGGTACTTCGGAATCCCGAACTTCGCCTCGTCCCCTTTCACCACGTAGTGGAAGTGTTGGAAGATCGCATTGTCCAGCGACGGCGTCCCGTAGGTCCCGACCAGCCGCTGTTCGTGCATCTCCCGGAAGTGGTCCTGCAGCGCTCGTGCCGCATGACCCTTTTCCAACCTCTCGTAGTATCCTCTCGTCTTCTCTTCCGGATGCCTCTTGGTGAAATCCACCAGTATCTCCTTTCCTCCTTGTTCCGCCTTTCTCTTTCTGATCAGTTTTCCCGCCATTCCGAACACTCTCACTCGCTCACCTGTAAGGTGGTGCCTTACCAAGGCGCAATACAGATGAGTGATAAGTTTCTGATGGTCTGCACAGTTCGAGAATGGCCTATTTCCTATCTAACTACGCCTTTTAGCCTAAATTTCTATTACCTAATTTTGTAGCTAACAAATGTACCCTATTTGCAATTTCTGTCCGTTGCTTTAATTATGTTCCAGAATAATTTCCCTGCTGTTACCATAATTTGTAATTTTTAGCCCTATTTATTCTATTTATTTTTAATTTAACTTAATTCTACTACTTTACTGTTTATGGATTATTCTATTTCATAATCCACATTCTGACCTACTCTATGGGCCTGTGCAGTACAGCAGTATATGTCGCGTGGCCTACACGATCTATCCAACTGTACTCATATGCCCCCCTCTCGCTACTAACTACTGACTAATATCTATACTATATATACCCTTCCACCTCTATCTCTTACTAATCGGTACTACGTACCCTCTTACTAACCTCCAACTAACTAGCGGTACTACGTACCCTCTAACTCTTACTCTCTCTCCCTAACTAGCGGTACTACGTACCCTCTAACTCTTACTCTAACTCCACTAACGGTACTACGTACCCTCTTACTACTCTCTAACTCCACTAACTATCGGTACTACATACCCTCTTACTAACTTCCAACTCTACTCTTACTAACCGGTACTACGTACCCTCTTACTAACCTCTAACTCCACTAACTATCGGTACTACGTACCCTCTTACTAACTTCCAACTCTACTCTTACTAACCGGTACTACGTACCCTCTTACTAACCTCTAACTCCACTAACCTTCTCTACTAACCAACGGTACTACGTACCCTCTAACTAACTACTCTAACTCTACTAACCATTGGTACTATGTACCCTCTTACTACTTCTCTAACACCTCTAACTAACTGACTCCTAACTCTCGGTGCTACTTACCTCCTAACTAACTAACTAACTAACTCTAGGTACTACGTACCTTCTAACTAACTAACTAACTAACTCTGGGTACTACGTACCTTCTAACTAACTCCTAACTAACTAACTAACTCTAATTTTTATTTATTTTATTTTTTATTTTATGTGTGGGAAGGGCGTCTCGCCCTCAATCCCACCCCCCTCAGTCCAAAACTTGGACGACTAAACTACACTCTAACTCCACCCTAAGGTGCCCCTTCTAATAGACAGCATTTCCCTACAGCTCTCCTGTAGGTTTTTCTGTCTTTCGCACCTATCTTGCCACCTATCCGCACTTCTACCGATCGGACTCTTCCGTCCTCATCGGAGAAAGTGCCTACAACTCTCGCCAACCGCCACTGGTTGTTGATGATAGTATCATCCGTAACGATTACGAGATCTCCCTCTCTTAACTCCCTATTCGACTTCCTCCACTTGCTTCTTTTGTGAAGCATGGGTAGGTATTCCTCAACCCACCTTCTCCAGTACTCTGCGCTTATCGCTTTAGCGACCTTCCAACTCTGGCGGGAGTGTATGTCATCTGGGTCTACACCCCGCATATTGATGGTCGCTGGCCTTTCCATTAGAAAATGGCTGGGCGTCAGCACATCTAATGACTCAGTGTCATCATTCTCCGGATATAGCGGTCTGCTATTAATGATACCCTCGCACTTCGCAAGTACTGTTCTCAAGACGTCCTCCGTGGCCATGTGGGTGTTGATTAACTTCGTCATGAGACGCTTCGAACTGCCCACCAGTCTCTCGACGCATCCTAGTGTATGTGGTGCATACGGTGTCCTTCTCTCCCACTTTACTTGTCGTCGTCTCATGGCCGCCCTGACTTCCTCCCCTTCCAAGATGTCCAAGGCCTCTGCCATCTCGTTCTCTGCTCCCACAAAGTTGGTTCCGCTGTCGGAGTACATTACTGGGATCGTCCCACCTTTGCGGTCTCTGAACCTTTCTAATGCATTAATAAATGCTGATGCGGTTGCATCTTGGGCGAGTTCTATCCCTACCGCCCGCGTGTTGTTACATACGAAGATAATACCGTAGCGTTTCTCCGTATGCCGCATCACCTTGATCTTTATCGGCCCGAACATGTCCACACCGCAATGTGTAAATGGCGGGTCGTGCTGTCTTACTCTACTCGCTGGTAGTGGTGCCATCTCTTGTATGGCTCGCTCCTTCTTCGCTCGTCGGCAGGTCTGGCACTGCCCCACTACCGCTTTTACCTTCTTCCTCAACTGCTTGACCCAAAAGGTCCTCCGTATCTCCGTAACGGTTCGGTTGGTGCCCCCGTGCAATATCGACTTGTGGGAGTCCCAGATAATCTGGTGGATTATTGGCGATCATGTGGGAATGATGATGGGTTTCGGTGGTATGACTATGCTGTTGTTGTATCCCACCCTGGAGTTCATTACTAGAATCCCGTCGTCATTAAGTTGTGGTGACAGCGTGATCAACTCGCTGTCTCGTCGGAGATGCTGTTGTTTACCAACGTGTTCCACCTCGTCGCCATAGCTCTTCCGTTGTTCATAGCGGATTACTGCTTTGGCCGCTTCTTCCAGATCTATTGTTCTCCTGATCTTCTTGCATTTGCCAACTCCCGCGAGGAAATTCCCGAAGGCTCTCCAGTACGCCACTAGTTTCTTGGTCTTGTACCAACTAGAGCTGTAGCTGAGGAGTTTATCCATCGGGTTATCGCACAGTTCTTCTGGCTTAGGTTGCACGTCCCTTATCTCCCTCACCATCTGGGAGTATATCTCTTCTCCCTCTGAATCTCCCTCTTCACCTTCTGACACTACCTCTCCTGAGCCCGGGTCCACCTTTCTCATCGGCGGCCAGGCCTCCTTGTCGCTCAGAAACTACGGCCCGTGTTGCCACAATCCTTCCTTTTTTAAGAAAGTGTGGCGTGCCACGCCCCTTGATAACAAGTCCGCTTGGTTCTCGTCCGTTGGGCAGTAGTGCCACCTTTCCAATTCTGTGGTCGCCCTTATCTCGTCCACCCTATTCGCGACGAATATAGGGTATCTCGTCCTTTCGTTATGTAGCCAACCAAGCACTACCATGGAATCCGTCCAGTAGTGTGTCTCCACTATGTTGGGAATAGTATCCACTAGGTAGGCTGTGGCCCTAACTCCTAGTCTGGCAGCTGTCAATTCTAGTTTGGGAACTGATGCTGAATCTGGCGGCGTTGACTTAGCTTTGCTAAAGGCCAGTCTGGGCTTGTGAGCCCCCTCTCGTTGTACTAAATAGAGTGCCGCTCCGTACGCCTCCAACGACGCATCGGAGAACATGTGTAAGTCCAGATTCGTCATGTTCCCATCCAGGAAATACACTCGCGGCATGTTGTATGTTCCCATCTTCTCCAAACCTTCTGTCCACTTACACCACTGTTTCTTGATCTCCTCTGGTACCTCTACGTCCCACTCATCCTTCAGTTTGTATACTCTCTTGAGTATCTGTTTCCCCGTGACTAATAGTGGGGATGCTAGACCTAGGGGATCGTATATTCTTGCTATGTATGACACATAGCCTCTCTTTGTGTGGGTGTCTGCGCCCTCCTGGCTCAGCTGGTACTTCAGTTCATCTGTCTCTCTGTTCCACACGATTCCCAGTGCCTTCTGTTGAGATTCTGTCCTCTTGTTCGCCATGTCCTGTCCTTTGGCCGTTGTGGGATTATCCATAGTCGATTCTGGTCTCTCGTCCCCTATTGCCTTGATAAATTCCTCCGAACTGGATTGGAATTTGGTCAGGTTAAAGCCGGATCCTTTTAGGATGTCGCGAACCTCGCGCCCTGTGTCCAGTATCTCCTTAACCGTATTTCCAGACTCCATTCCGTCATCTATGTAGAAGCCGCGTCGAATCATATCGACGGCCCTAGTGCTGTATCTATCCTCCTTCCCCTTCACTGTATCTCTTACTGCCATAGTCGTCGTAAATGAAGACGACTTGGCTCCCATGTTCTGTACTACCATCTTGTACGTCGGTATTATCGACGGTTCTTCGTCACCGTTGTACCACAAGAAGCGTTGACTGTTGCTATCTTCCTCCGTTACACGGACTTGGTTGAACATGCCTTCTATGTCACACGTGAAGGCGTGTTTCCCATTTCTAAATCTAAGTAGGACCTCTATCCCTGAGTTGTATATGTTCGGACCTTCTAGTAGATAGTTGTTTAAGCATTTTCCGTTGGTCTTTGCCGATGCGTCAACTACCATCCGCAGTTTACCTTTCTTTGGGTCTAAAGCCACGTGGAGTGACAGGTAATATGTCCTGTCCGTGTTTGGTTCGTCGACCGGTAACTCCACGGCCCATCCTTTCTTGATGTACTTCTTAATCGTTCTGTGGATGTACTCATTCTTCTCGGGGCTCCGTTTTAGTGTCTGCTTCAGCTTGCGGAGCCTCGTGAGTACCATCCCTCTATTATCGGGCAGTGGTAGCTTCGGTAGCTTCCATACCATTCCTATGGTGTACCGCCCCTCGTCGCATTTCATAGACTCCTCTACGCTCTGCTGAGCCTGTTTGTCTTCCACCGAGGTCCCGACCCCGGTCTCCTTTAATCCTTCAAAATCCTGTCTGAGCAGTCTTTTAAGCTGCTCCTCTGCTCTCTCATCACTCATTTCCTGCATAGTTCCCGCGAACATGCATCCTGATGTCTCCGACATCCTAAATGGTATCTTGCTCTTGATTGGGCCACTCAGCGTCCACCCGAATGGTGTCAGTATCGCCACCGGGTCACACTGCTTGTCTTCGCCGAAGACCGTTTGCATTCTTTCGTGGGCCGTTGGGCAGTCCATTCCTACTATGATGGATACCTTCCTAACGTCCACCTCTGTGATTGAGAAGTCGATATCATCCAGAAATTTATATTGTTCGACCTCGATGTTGGTTGGCCGTCTGGCATTGATGTTTATTGACTCTATCACTTGGATGGGGTCGATGCTCGCCCCATAGTCGCATCCTGGTGCTATTGCTGCGATGGTGCACCATCCGGTTCTCATCTCCAGGACCTCATCTTTGCTGGAGATGGTTGTTACCGCCATTCTACTTGGCCTCGTTCTCAATCCTATTTCTTCGGCCACCCAATCCTCGACTAATGTGAAGGCAGCTCCACTATCAACCAGCATTAGTGTTGTTACTGATCGATTGCCTTCTCCAATCACTCGCACAGGTACTACCCCAAGTAGCACCGTTCCTCTCTTCTTCGTCCCTACTGTGCTTGTTGCCATCGTTTGGCCTTTCCTTTGACCAAACTTGACCGGCGTCTCCTTGCATTGCCTAGCTCTATGTCCACTCATCACACATCGCGAGCAGATCTCATTCCTCGCCGCATATTCTACCTGATCTTCCCTGGGTAGCGCTTGCCAGTACCTGCAGTTCATGGTTTGATGAAGCGCATTTGTATGTAGCTGGCATTTGCTCTTTGGGTCGTAGCCCTCCTTATACAGTGCATTGCGTATCGCAGCTGCGTTTGTACCAAAGTCCCTACTATTCTTATTGTTTGGGTTCGGCCTACTGGACGTACTGGGGTTATATTTATTCGTGTTGTTATTGTTCCCCTGTCCGTTCCATGGTGTGGTCTTACCTTCGGCTACCTGTGGACTTGCAGTCCCCTGCGTTGCTGCATATGGCAGTGATTGCCTGAGCTTCGGTAATGCGTTTGACGTATTGTGCTCTGGTTTCGGTCTATGGTAATCCGTCTTCGGTCCCTTTCCCAGGCTATCTTCGCTATAGACTGGGTCGGTTATTAGTTCAGCTTCGTAGTTCAAGAAGCTTGACATTTCTTCTAAACCCGGTTCCGCACCCTTCCTATCTCGAGTGGAGAAAGCGATTTTCCTCCACTTGTTGCGCAACCACATCGGTAGTGCCTGCGCTATCGTGGTGATGTTGTTGGACGCGTTGAGTTCGTATGGCGCGTCTAGCGTCTTTAACACGATTAGCGCCTTCTCGACCTTGTTCGCGAATGTCTTAATGCTAACGGGATTATCCTGTAGGCCACCCGATGTTATGCCTCTCAGGGTCTGCCTGATGATCTTGGCCGGGTGCCCGTATTCCCTGTCCAGTGCCCGCCATGCCGTCGTGAAGCCGCCCTCTATGCCCTGATATTGCCTCACGATTTCGTATGCTGAGCCTCCTGTGTATACTTGCAGATACTTTAGGCAGTCCGCCTGCGTCAAGTTCTTTGTTAGTATTTCGTTACTATACATACGCCGAAACTGGAGATATTCTTCCGGCCTACTCCCATCGAATTTGAATGGTTCCACGGGTGGTAATTCGATCCTTGTTTTTAATGCATCGATCAACGTGGCCATCCCCATCGCCTGCGCTTCCAATGGATTCGATGGATGTTGTATAGTTTCTCCTGTTGGGTGTGGTCCGCCCGCCCTATTTTCTGCCTTTCTTTGGCTTGGGTATATCATTGGGGGTAGCGGCCCCCTCCATATTTCTGTGTCACATGACCTATTTCCATCCAAGGGTCTCATTGTTCTTGCTCCTATCGGGGTTATATTGTTGATATTGCGATGGGGGAATGTCACCCTGTCCCCCCCCCCCCCCCCCCCCACCGGTATGTTTGGTACTGGGGTTGATGTTAATATATTGGGGCCCATGCATCTATCCGCAATGATTCCCCCCCTCCCCTGGGTATATGTTATGTCCTTGCATGCTGTAGTCATACTGCTGTACTGGTACCAGTATAGGCCTATCAGCTTCGGGCCTACCTGCCGGTATGTACTCCGCGACTTCCGGGTTTAATTCCGTCGTCCGCGCTATCCCATCGCCTACATTATTCCTGTCAGCATGGCCTATGGTATGTGCAGTAAGGCCTACAGTATGTCCTACAGTCTGTATGTGTTGCTCGGGATCGAAGTTTATTCTACTCGAATAATCCTCCCCGCGGCTACCGTACTCTCGATCTGTAGGTATATCCCGTCGGAAAGTTTCTCTTCGACCCCCTCTACTACTCTCGTCTTCGTGCCGGTACATCGTGTACCCCTCTCTCGACGCGTAACGCGTCTCGTCAGGTCGCGTCTCTCCGGGACGACGGCAATCTCCCGAAGTGCGACCCCACCGACTCTCCCTTTCCATCTCGACCACCGACGGCTCGCTATCCGTCCTCACTCTCCTGTCGTTCGCGGCGATACTTCTTCTGCTGTCTTCTCTTCTTCTCCTTTCAGTGCAGTATTCCCGCTCGTGAGATCTCTCGTCGACCTCCCGGTTAAACTCTACTGTTCTTCTTCCCTCTTCTGATCGGGCTCGACGCTTCGTCCGCCCTCTCGGGATGTCAACCTGCCTCTCTCTGCTCGATCGCACGCCGCTGGGGATACTCGCAATCCCCCTATTACTCTCCGTCGCCGGGTGTTGCGGTTTACCTGATTCGGCCCGCGCATTATCCGCCGACGCCTGTGGGACACTCTCTGCCCCCCCCCCTTCTCGCCACCAACTTCTCGTTGTGGGGCTCCTGTAGCCCCCCCCCCACTCGCCACATATCACACCGCTACCTCTTACTTCTCTTCTACACCCCTCTCCAGTCGACACAATATTTCTACTGCGGCTGGGTTCGCTTACCCCTGCCTCTCTCTCCACTACTACTTGGCCTATCGGGCCTACTCCAGGTTGGCTCAACCCCGCCACCCCCTGCCTACTAACTACATGGCCTCCAGGCCACCGTCGGCTCGACTCAACCCCGCCACCTCCTGCCTACTAACTACGTGGCCTACCAGGCCGCCGTCGGGTCGACTCAACCCCGCCACCTCCTGCCTACTAACTACGTGGCCTACCAGGCCGCCGTCTGTCGGGTTATACACGTCCGACGCATTCGCGTTAATAGCACCTATATTAGAAACGGAATTATTTTGTTCGTTCGAAATATAATCATTTGGATTATTTTGCGCGACTACACTATTTGAATTATTTTGTAAATTCGGGCTTGGATCATTATTCAAATTATTTGATTTATTATTATTTTCTAAATTTAAATTATTATTCGGATTATTTTGCACGTTTAAATTGAAATTATTATTTAGATTATTTGTATTTAAATTCAAATCACTACTACCAGGCAAAGTATTTCCTGCAATATAAGCTTGGTTAGGATTATCCAATACGGTACCATTAATATTAACGTCGTCTACTGTAGTATTATTATTACCCCCCCCCCCCCCCCCGCCCGTACGGTCACACCAGTTTCGGGTCTGTCGTGCGGTCCCTGTAAGTGGGGTATTAATAAATATATCCACGGTCCTTGGCTCCTCGAAAATCTTCGAGTCAGCCTCGCTCTCAGACACCCCTA
>JAUCBJ010001449.1:0-17534 GCA_032718475.1 Nemertoderma westbladi | reverse complement strand
GAGGAAGAACTAAAAAAATAATATACAGGTAAGTGGTGGTAGGCGAGGACGGTAATAGAAGTCTCCACTCTACCCTAGCTAACCGACTAACACAATGAGATAACTGAACTAAGAATCACTGATACCTAATAATATACATTGCACGGTTTGGCCGTTATTACGGTACCTAGCCGGTGCCTGCCCCCCATTGGCTAATATCCCTGTTGGCGCCCTTTGGAGTGTTTCCCTTCACTCCTGCTATTCTCTCTCGGTCAGGGGTGTGGCCCCTGACCCCTATTGTGTGTTTCTCCTTCCCACTTTGTTGGGGTGGCACGAGTGGTTGATTACCCAACCTCGTGGCCCCCAATATTGCTTAACGGCTTACTTTGTGGGGTGTTAGCGGAATTGAATACGCTAACAATGAAGACTCCTAAAGAGAAAAGTATGTCGTCTGAAAAAAAATGATGTGGATTTACTCTGGTATTCCACAAAATTTGAGAATGACGAATTTATATTTACAATTATTTCGTCGCCAAGTTACAACCATTTGGTGATAAATTTCAACAGTAGTTGATGTACTTGTTTGGTATCTCTTAGTTATCCCATTATATTATGTTGTCTAATACGGATTAAGTCGTTTATGTTGTCGGCTATTTCTACACCAGTGATTATAATGTCGTGTGAATTTTACGACCCCATGTTGAACTGATGGGCTTTCATGTCTTTGTGTCTATTGATTAAGACGCACTTCCCCTCGGGCTATTGAGGTGCCTTGTGAGAAGTACAGGTTGGCCTGTTGGAGACCAGATACAGCCTGAATGTAGTAAACTCATCAAACATCAGCATTGTCTGTTGATGTGGGGCCAAACGGTACAGACAGATTGCCTACCAAACAGATACCATTACTACCAACTATGTCAGACTTTCTCTTTCTCTCTCAACCAACCCATAGCTTAATATATTCCGTATCCTATGCATTGATTTGGATTACAATAGGTTAAGATAATTTTAAAGAAAATAAAATGGTTCACATCTTCTATTCCATAGAAATGGGTTCCATCTGTCGGACATGATACAAATAATTATATGAAATAGTCCAAGAAAATAATATACTGATGAGGCGTGATAAATGATCTTAGTAGGCCTACTTAGCCGCTGATAAATCCAAGAAATCCCGTAGACTTTTATCGCATCAGATAGCCTTATAAAGTGTAATGACCCGTACGCTGATACATAGAGTCTTGAGTTGGATGACTATTGTAACTATTGTAGCAATCCAGATTACCAAATCGTCATAACGGCGTTACAAGAACTATATGAATTGGTCCTAACGGCCTAAAGATTAATTTCTTCAACGGGGTTTCATCCCATTACTAACGGGACACCAAACAGGACATTGTGACGCCTTGAGTTTACTTAAAAACAACAGTCAGGCAGAAACCTTTTTGTGGTCGGTGGTTAAAATTCGATCGTATAAATCCATATTTGTATTGGATCTCGCCCAACGTTGATCAATATATATATATATACGTTCGTGGAGCCTTCGCGCATGTTAGTCCCTAGATAAGAGTAGGACATCTGGGGCGAGCCAAGCAGTCAGGGCGAGCCATAGCGTACAATTATAATTAGTAAAGAGGGGGAAATTTCATGTCCGTCTGTCTGTCTGTCCGTCTGTCTGTCCGTGTGTAATGAAAAATTCATTCGTAAATAACTTTTGGAGATTGTAACCATTTTCAACTAAATTTTGTATGGGCATACTAGAGAAAAAGTTCCAATATTTATGAAAGTTACGGGCAAATACCTCTCGAACTTTTGGCTCCAGATCAAATTGAACTTGTTTCGAACTTTCTCAAGTTCGCGTGCTCCGCGACGCCCCACGGACCATAGAACGGAATCCATAATCCAGAATATCCATAATATAGAACGAAAAAGTGCAAGTATTGTAAAAAAAACAGCCAAGACGATGTGTCGGGTTGCTGGCTTGAGGCCATTCCGGTCAGCTCGCTGGGCCTGAAACTTACGGGTGCGCAGTTGCAAGTAGCAGTCGCAATACGCCTTGGTAGCCCGGTCACCGAGCCTCACAAATGCGCCCGCTGTGACGACCCAGTCGCACCCAACGGTCTCCATGGCCTCTCCTGTAAGAGGAGCGCTGGGCGACACGCACGCCACGCCATGGTCAATGACCTGGTTAAGCGTGCGTTGACCAGCTGCAGGATCCCAGCTATGCTGGAACCTCCAGGCCTCTGCAGGAGTGGCGGGAAGCGAGTCGACGGAGTAACCATGGTTCCATGGAAACATGGTAAATCCGTCACTTGGGATGCGACTGTGGTAGATCCCCTTTGTCCCAGCCACATACACCTTGCCCTGACTGCTGGGGGTCGCGTTGCGGAGGTGGCTGAGGAGAAGAAAACAGCCAAATACCGGGAGCTAGTCGACCGGGGCTACATCTTCTCCCCGGTTGCCTTTGAGACCTTCGGCTGTCCGGGCTCTTCCACTAGCAGTTTCCTGAAGGAGATCGGCGACCGTATACGTAGTGTCACCAACGAGCCGCGGTCGCACCGATTCCTCCTACAGAGGCTCCTCATTGCCATTCAGATCGGCAATGCCGCTTCGATCTTAGGATCGATTAGGTCCACGGACGAGGGTCTGTTGGACCTCGTCTCCTAGGCTCCTCCACTTGCGTTCCCCGCTCCCCCTATCCCATCTCCCCTCCCCCTTATAACTCTTATTCCCCCGCCCCCTTTGTAATTTGTCTCTATTCTGAGATGCTTTTTATAATTTGTGCTTCATTATTGTAGTATTTCTATTTGTTTGTAATAATTAACTTTCTTAATTGATAATTAAAGACCACAAAAAAAATATGCTTTAAAATCCGAAAAGTGAAATACTGGTATTCTTCACATGGGCGAAAAATAGCAGAATAGCTACCCCTCCCTAAAGTATCGAATTAATCGAAAACATTTATTTTGTTTAAATTTGAATTTAATTTTGATATTGTAAGGAGCCTGCGCGAACGCAAGCTCCAGCTAACACAAATTTAGCACCCGAGTTTCCTCGATTTGAGAAAATCGCAGGGGTCAACCCAAGCGAAGTGCAATGCAAGGGCCTCATCCTGGGGGAACCGCATTCTTGATCGTGGTTAACCCCTGTGCCAGGTAAGTATGCAAGTTGGTGTGGGCTCTCATTTACATAGCAGTTTAATATATAAAATCGTAATAAGTTTGAGACGAAATGTTATTTTTGCAGCCACCAATACAAAATAGCCATATACCCTGTATGTTATTAGCAATTAAGATATAATTATATTAATCAATTTTAAGAATATTATAGAAATCACGTCTTAGAGCAACCTTATGTGGAATACTTCATCATACTTGTGCATAACATAAGATGTAATATAATACGTAAATAAAGCTTTCCGGGTTCTATCAATATCAATAATATTATTTAGTTACACCAATATAGTAATATAGTAGTTATGGTATTCACAAATTGTAAATTTCCGCATCGAGACAGGAACAGAAAAGCGCTGCGGTGCATCCTTATCACTGGGTGTAGGCCTACCTACAGTGTAGCAAAGGGGGTGTATGTTATGTAAATATTCCTCTTTCAAGGAGAAACTTACTTTCTAGCCTATAATAGTGTAGTACGAGTTAACGAGTTATGAACTATTCGTATTATGTTTAGAAGAATTTACGAAGTACTACATAAACTCAGTCCGTGACTGTCAATGCGACACGATTCGGACATTCCGAACTGAGCATCGTCTTGTTGAGTACATAACTAAACTCAGTTACAGCATTCTCCGTATGATTGGTTTGTCTAGAAAGAACCCGAATGTGGAGGAAACATTCACTGTTATGTTCACCAACAGTTATGACGCAACTGATCAATGAAGAAATGGATCACTGTGAGATATAAACAGTTTGTGAATGCTGTGAGTGATGCAGCCAATGGCTAATGTCCCTTTTTGTCCATTTCCCAAAGGAAAAAGATCCCAATGTCTGACCAACACATTCGCAACCGAAGGAAGGCACTAATAGGAACCCAACAGGTTTATAGGTTGAGCGAATTAACAGGCTGCTAAAGATGCGGTCAACTCTGCATCAGTCAGTCTGAGCTATTCATTGAGCAGATTCATGTCATCAAATAGCCCCGATGAAAGAAGGAAATCTTATGCAGCAATTAATCTTATCTCTAGAAAAAATTTCCAACCAACTACCAAGGTTATAGCGGAATCTACAGCTGATCGACTGATGTACTTAAGGTTCCTGACGACTATACATCGTGTGTCTCTCACGGCAATATCAGCCCACTGCCGCAGCAACTATTAACCCAAACAAAGCAGTAGGTGTTGATGTTTACCTCCTGAAGAATTCAATTAGATCACAACGACAAGACATTTAGAGGCAATTTAGACACAATAAATGTCTCTTTTTAAGCTGGACCATTTTATTATTTTTTAACATGAAGAATTTTTTAGTACAGTCATCCAGCACCAGATGGATAAACAATTACTATACAACTTTAGCGCATCACTAGTCAGTAGCGATTCGGTGCCCAAACAAGGTTAATCTCTATGGGAACGCACCCCACATATATTTATACAACTGCATCTCCTGCTGTCTTCTAACTACCGACAATCGATAATTTAAAGCTGCAGCTGTAGTTATCAATATCATTCAAGTGTTAACAACCCTAATAATGTAATGGAGGAGGCTGAGTTTTATATAAACAATGATCAGGGTTAATCCCGCAATCACACTCATTAGACGTGGGTACATGTGTCAGTCAACCTTGGAGGGGCACAACCAAGAGTTTCGCAGCAGGGGTTGGGGGTTGGTGGGAGTTGGGTCCCATGGTTGGAGAACCTACAACACAGACATTATGCTAAGTGAAGCAAAGTGTGAGTGCCTTCGGTTAATATATCAGGGTCTTTATTAAACTATATATGTAAATATAGATCGTAGAGTGACTCATTGATATATACAAAGAAACACAAAAGCGTTTTCTTTGGCCATTTGGTTGAGGGCTTACTCATAAAGAACCGCTCCACCGGAAGTGGCTAAATCTGACCTGAAAACCCCATAAAGGAGCAATTGGCCGGCCCATGTCAAGAATACCAGACTTTCTGCCGTTATTTTTCATTTTGCAGTTACCCCCATGTGAAGAATACCATGTTTTCACCAAAAACACAGGTTAAAGAAGGGCTGAATCTAACCAAAACAATAAACGAATTAGTATATGCAGAGGTTATAAGACAGAAATAAGCGTTATAAAACAATTAATAAAGATAAATTAAAAAAAATAAAAAATCTTCATATTTAAAATTCCAATAAAAAGTACACCGAAAAGTGAAATCCTGGTATTCTTCACATGTGCGAATTGGCCAACAAGTAGATGTTTGAGTAATCATTTAATCCATTTTATTGAAAATTGGGTGTAAGTAAAGTTTCACCCCTTTACCTTCAAATTCGATTTCACTAAACTAAGATTTAATATTTATAATTTAACAACTAAATCTTATTAAAAAGCAAATATTTCACGTTTATCATTACGGGGAGTTTCTAACGTTTCTGCATTAGGTTGTTACTCATTGTTACAAATTACTTTATGATGCTTCAATAATTTATCTCTTTCTATTCTTATTATTTACTATTATACTTGTTTTTGTGTTCTTCATCTTGTAATATTTATGTTTCATTGTTCTCCTAAACTCTAAACTCTATTCCGGGTCGCGAGCAGTCTGACTGGAACCCAACCGAAAACTACTTCATGTGGCATAAAACTCATTTATGTAACTCTAATGAAAATGTGTTTCCTATAGAGATAATGGCTTGTAATCGATAGACTGGAAAGGGGCGTCAAAGCAGTTTAAAGTCTACGCCCCATGTGCCTTATCTAATCCATATTAATCCTGTTATTATGCGTCACTAAGTTATATTCTTAAATTTCATTGAAAGAACCGATTCTGAATTACAAAGGGGTACATAGAAATAAAATACCCTGTCTAATTTGGTATAACTTTACTCTCCACCAACACAGTTTAGCTTCAATAGGTGATAGAATTGAGAGTTTAATTGAGAGTTTAAGACGCCATTACGTTGGGGCCGATTTAACCGAGTCCTTGGGCTATGAATTAATCACTATCAACCGATTGCTTCGCTTTTCAGGAGAAACTGGCCCCTGGAAACGTCTTTGTTGATGTGTTGCTCAGCAACATACCTCTTAGACAATTCAATCAGGTGTGTTATTTGAGGTAGGACACTTTGTGGAAAGAGTATTAATGTTGTAAATGGTAAATAAAATTTGTGCAAATTCAAAATGTCTGTTCCTATCCCGTCCACATACATACAACCTTATGGTAGATAACTTTTTCTGCACCCCATTACCGTGACGTCACCGCAGTAAATAAAGTCACAAGTCACGACACTGAAAACCTAGATGAGGAAAGTGAATACCCATTTGCTTTCTAGAAAAAATGCTAAAATATTTAATTGGTTTGTATCAGTTCTTTTCAGATTTTTTTAGTTCTATTGTTGTTTATAAACATATAATTTATTTTTCGTTTTTCTAAAAAAAACAGACTACAGCAGCCAAGAATGCAGTTAAAGCTGCCTCTAGGTCCCTGAACAGGCAGAGTACTCTGTTAATCTACAGGAGCTAATAAACCAACAGGTTGATGTCATCAATGATGCTGACGACAGCAGGCAATCATACCAGGCATGGAAATCGATCAACTTGTTTACTGGGCGGAAAAGCCAACCAACCACAAAGGTTAAGGCAGAATCACCAGCCGATCGCCTCAATTGTTGGAAGGCTCACTTTGAAAAGCTTCTCAATAATGACAGGGTATTGCCTGATAACTTTATAGAAGTAAAAGTGTCTGAGTCTGTACTCCCAGAAATTCCCAATGGCGATATCTCCTTTGCAGAAGTGAAGGCTGCAGGAATTTGAAGTCACATAGAATTCATCGGAAACTTAAGGTCCGATTATTTAGAGCAGCAGTAGTTCCAGTACTCCTCTAAGGGAGTCCATGCTGGGCTCTAACTGCTGAGGACACCAAATCTCTGGATGGCAAATTCACAAGAATGCTACGCCGGGTTCATTGTGTCAAGTACAACGCACACATCTCCAACCACACACTAACATTGGATATGTCTCATTGGTTCCCCCAAGCTTGACACTAGAACAAAGTCGCCTCCGCTTTGCAGGACATTGCTTTCGCCGTGAGGACCAGCCAGTGCATAATCTTGTGCTTTGGCAACCTCATTGAGTGAATAAGCATGGTGGACAGCCCATGACTTTATTGAGACGCATCTTGAAGGACACTGGCCTTGAAGATGCGCATGATCTAGCAAATATCATGGGTGGTAGGGAGTTGTGGCTGGCGCAATTTTGTCGACATGCCGGCACAGCTTTCTTAAAAATGCAGCTGCAATGCAGCATGCCGATCCTAGTAGTAGTAGTCGTTTTTCTAAAACAAACTGCTTAAACCATGGATCGCTAACTGGTTGGATATAAACGGCCAAACTTGACATTAATTAATATTTAAGAGCTGGGATGCTGGGATACCCCCATTGTATTAAACTGAAGGGGTTGCGTGTTTCTATTGTCTAGTCACAAAGCCACCAACCCCGGGACCCATTATTAAGTAGTTACTGCCCGCCACTGTAGTAGGCGTGTATATCTACCGTGCTAACCGGTCATACATGAACAGAAGCAGAATGATTCGTTCAGAGCGCCGTTCCTTGTACGTAACTGTCACAAAAAATCGTTGTTGTTCCCAGGAAAGTCCTACTTCTCTTACAATCTCCGATCATATTGATCCATCAATTACTTTGCTTTCAACCGCGGCAGTGGTGATTGATGGTGATGGTTTTGGTACAAACTAAAATACTGAACCAACTGAAACCACCAATAATCCACTGAAACCACCTGAAACCAGCTGTGGAAACCAATAATATTAGTTTCTAGGGGAACTCAGATCTCGGGTGAGAACCAAGGGTGCTACTTCTTAGATCCTAGACACGGACTCAGATCATGGGTGGGAACATAGATCCTAGACATGGACTCGAGGACATCATTCTAGACATACAATATATCAGGTATTTCCAAGTCTAATTTTTGTCTAAGTCGCGAGTGGAGTTAGAGCGTCAGACTTCCATCGTGGAGGTCAGCGGTTCGAACCCACCTGAAGTCATTGCCGAATTTGCGAAGCTGAGCCCTCCGAAAATTACAACAACTAATAGGAACTTCATAGTGAACGGTTTTACCGCTCAGTTATCTCTTGCATATCAGGGAATAGTTCACATTCAGCAGTGCACCAGTGGTACAGTAGTACACCAAAGTGGTGTAACGTTCTATTGAGTATGAAAATACATCGTTGAAAAAGGCGGAGAATGAAATACTAATTGATTCATATATTTGAAATACCAAGTATAATATGGTGTGACTTTACTATCCACCGACACAGTTATCTTCAATAGGTGATGGAATTGAGAGTTTAAGACGCCATTACGTTGGGGCCGATTTAATCAAGTCCTACGGCTATAAATTAATCACTATCAACCGATTTTGATGCTTTTTGAACTCAGATACCGTTTGTGGAAGAATGTTAATATAAAATATCGTATAACAACAGCAATTGGAAACTGTTTTAATATTACGTTAGGGCCATATATTATCTCAGGTTGTTCTTTCTTAACAGCTGCATAGCAACATCATATACAATGGAATGCATCCATAGTCGTTACTGATCCATACATTGTTCTTGATATCGGAATCGGGTAGATCCCAGTAGATATGTTTGTTTTTATACTCATTGGATTTTATTTTCAGGGGTCAACTTATCGCCGATTCATGGGTGCTGACACAGAGCTACCATTGGCGCCGCCAAAGGCACGGGAGCCGTGCCGTGGTGTGGTTCTTCTTGGACCGTTTCTTGTACCGTAGCGCTTTGTGTGACTAAACGCGAATCGTAGTTGTTTATGTTTAACGTGGGTCCTTCTTGTTTACGAAAATGTCACACAAAATAGATTACTCGTAAAGAAAGTTCCCACCAAGTGGAGCAAAAATGATTAAATGATTACACCATATCAACCCACTTAGCTAGTGATGGCCCCTTGTAGTAGAATAGCTATAAACTAGTCATAAAACAGGAAACCCTTTTACTGGATCCGACTTCTGATCCACTTATCTCATGTAATGAAGACAATTGTTGGGACCTTATCATGCGAATTATCATTGGACCGTGTCCTGGCGAATGGCTCATCCGATATGTACCGAAACCATCACGAGCAGTCATCGCATCTATTGAGTTAGTTTTATATTTAGATACCGGACCGGACTCCTAGGCTTACATGAATTCAATTTATGAATAAACATATGTTAGTTTTGATAATTATCATGTACTTTTCCTAAGCTTTGGTTTGCACAAAAAATATTTTTAGGGGTGGGGTGGTTACTGGGTAGTGATCCTTAAAAACGTATTAGCAATACCGTGTGGATTGGAAACTCAGTAATGATAACTTTATATTATTTCATTTATAGTATTATATTAATAATTGCACGAAATGGTATTGGTATTATTATAATGGTATTTATATTTTAATGATAGCACAGCTATAGGCAATAACACTGTTAGTGGAGCATGTTATTATTAAAAGAAAATGGAGACTCCTAGAGAGAAAAGTATGCCGTCTGAAAAAAATTATGGGTCTATTTTCTTTCCATCAATTACATTTGTTTTAAACCCGTAACAATTAAATTCTTAAAAAAAACAGAATATATATATATAATAATAAAATAAAATATATATATAATAATATAACAGAGGAAGAGCCCCCCACCCACCCACACACCATACCTGCAATGCTAATAGGATTAAAGACAATGTCATGTCGCACGAAACGTGTTCTCACTGGTTCTTTGTGAGACTGGATTTCTGACCCGAAGGCCCCACAAACGTGTTCTCACTGGTTCTTTGTGAGACTGGAGATCTGACCTGCACGAAGGCCCCACGAACGTGTTCTCACTGGTTCTTTGTGAGACAGGAGATCTGACCTGCACGAAGGCCCCACGAACGTGTTCTCACTGGTTCTTTGTGAGACTGGATTTCTGACCCGAAGGCCCCACAAACGTGTTCTCACTGGTTCTTTGTGAGACTGGAGATCTGACCTGCACGAAGGCCCCACGAACGTGTTCTCACTGGTTCTTTGTGAGACAGGAGATCTGACCTGCACGAAGGCCCCACGAACGTGTTCTCACTGGTTCTTTGTGAGACAGGAGATCTGACCTGCGCGAAGGCCCATATTCATAGTATTATGAGAACTCACTGTAAGGATTGTGAGGAAGGTGAATGTCCGGAATACTTTTTGCCTGATGATACGGGTAAGTCGCAAGCTTGTACTTATTGTGGATGTCCGCCAGTCAAACATGCCAAAGGAGATGGAGAGTCGGCTTCTGGGATTGCCCCTGATGTAGGCCTAAGTGCTGGAAATTCAAATATGGAGCAATCTGATATTTCTCCTACTGTGTCGTCCTATATTTGTTCACCAATCAATACCTGAACCACCAGTGCCAATTTATTCAAGTACTCCTAAGGTGCGTATCTGCCAAGATGGTCTTGTTGATATACTGCGGATGTCCGCAGAGGGCCGTGATTTGTTAAAACGATGTGGCAATGGGGTGCCGTTTGGGGAAGCTCATAGAAGCACGTTGGTTTCGCTTATAGTCTCTTCGTGTTATGATGCTGGGTTGAATCACGAACAACTACAAGAGTGGGCCGTTAATATTACAAAGGTATTTCCTAGCGAACGTGCAAACACCTATTTCTATAAAAAGACGGTGACAAAGTCGGTGAAAGTTAAAGATTCCGCAACCAGTAAAGACTATAAAACACAAGTTGCTTGCGGTAAACTGTATAATAGGTAAGTTGAATATTTAGTTAATTGTATAGTCCTACGGTACAACATAACATATATATTTAGACATCTCGTATTTGCAGTCATTATACAACAGTAGGGGCTACCGCCTACCGGTCCTACTAAAAACCGCAATTTACCGCAATTTACCGCAATTTACCGCAACTTACCGCAACTAACCGCAATTTACCGCAACTAGTTGTTATTTTCAAGCAGCTGCATGGTCTAGTGGCGAAATTCCTGGGCTTCAAATTAGGAGGCCCCTGTTCGATCCCTTGCTGCCTTGACCGTGTAGCACTGTTTTCTGTTTGTGTAGTGTTTTAAAAACGGTCCTACGAATTACCCCAAACCCAAATACCCCGAAATACTTGTTTTTCACTCTCGTTTATTGTTTTGGTTAGAAAAACTTGCCACTGTAACCTGCTCCTTTCCCTCGCCGTTTCTAAACATTGTTGGCTTATTTTGGGGTACCGGTAATAGTGTAGCCTTTTTGTGGTATTTTGTGACTATTTTTGGGTAGGCCTAATTCGTAGGATCCTCTAAAATAATGTTAACATATATTGGTTTTGTATTACAGCATTAATTGTAAATTTTGTCGTTTTTAAAACACTGCAAAAAACAGTGTTGCGTAGTCAAGGGATCGAACCAGGGCCTCCTACGTGGAAGCCTAAGGTTGTCACCACTAGACCATAAGGCTGCTTAAAAATGACAATTAGTTGCGGTAAATTGCGGTTAGTTGCGGTAAATTGCGGTAAGTTGCGGTAAGTTGCGGTAAATTGCGGTTAGTTGCGGTAAATTGCGGTTTTTAGTAGGACCCGGGGCTACGGGGTAGTATTGTACTATCTTTGGAATTGCAGACATTATCAATGTGATCTTTCAAAAACACAATCAAGCAAAGCAAACAGTCAGTCGAAGCCGGAGGCGAGCCGAAGGCTCCTCTTTCGTAGCTGCTACCCGAAGGTAGGGGTGGGTGCTACTCCTATCCCCAGTTTTGCTTCCAATAATTCTACTGGTCCTCATTTCATCGACCCCAGAGGAAGAAAGTACAACACAAAGGAAATGTAGGTCCTCAAACAAATTGGAGACTGGCGATTAATACCGGTACATGTTAATATTATATGAATTATAGGGATTAGGATTATATTATAGGATTTTTGGAATATATGAATGAAAATGCGATACTGTATTTAAGTTCGGATGATTTTAATAACAGTATATTTGTATTAACTTTTCAGGTTCGTAACTGTAAGGAAAAAACTTAAAACATCAAAGGAAAGTCAATCGGTTGGCATAGCTGCTATGGGTGTTGAACAACCACTAAGTGGTTTTAATGTGGACGACATTAAAGCGGAAGTAGAAGAGGATTTGAACTATCTGACACTTAATGGTTTTGAAAGAAGTAAATTCATAGCAACAACATTGTACCGCTTAGTCGGGTTTTATCATGGGGCAATTATTCTCGCTGATCTGCCATACATGCTAGACAATAGCATAGTATATGATTGCATTTGTCACGATTTCGTCCATTTGTGGAAGGTGGTAAAAAATGTAACAGACTTGAATGAAAACGCCTTATTCACCCCGAGTTTCATTGATGTTTGCCGCCAACTGATTTGTTATGTAATATATATTGTGATAACTACTGTAATACGACCTGGCATGTCTGCATGTTGCGACCGGGTGTCTTGTATTATTATATTTACCATATAGTGTTTAGTGTTATTAAATACATACAGGTACTGGTTACCGGTACAAGCATACAGCTATATTTTCAATATATAAACTAGGATCAACAGTGGTAGCAGAGCGTGTTAGCGTATTATTAGCGTATTGTTAGCGTATTGTTAGCGTATTATTATTTAGTTTGCGTATTAGCGATATGGCGTCTTCGAGTTATAAAAATCCGCCACTGTTCAACAGTGTGAGCAAGCCTTACGAACGATTTATACAGGAAGTCAACGCATGGTGCGAAGTGACGGAGTTGGTAAAAGAGAAACGCGGAATTGCGATTGCGTTGGCATTGCCGGAGGATGATCCATCCGGAGTACGGGACAAAGTGTTTAGCGAGATAGGTTTAGCGGATCTTAAATCGGTTGATGGGGTAACTCGTTTAATAACTTTTCTTGATGATATTTTTAAGAAGGACGAATTATCCGCGGTTTATGAAAAATATACGCAATTTGATAGATATCGATATTCGAAAGACAGCGGACAGACATTGGATGTGTTTATAATAGAGTTCGAGAAGCGATATAATAAAAGTAAACAGTGTGGTATGGAGCTGCCACAACCTGTCCTGTCATTTAAAATGCTAGATGCGGCAAACTTGTCGTATAAAGATCGGCAATTGGTTCTTACAGCTGTCAATTACTCGGAGAAGGGGTCGCTGTTTCAGCAAACAAAAGCGGCGTTATGTAAGTTTTTTGGTAGTCAATCCATGTCGACTATTGCGTCAACATCCAGTGAAGAGCATCGAGATCTTCCGATAAAAATGGAGTCGGTTAATATGACAGAAGAGTTTGAAGACGAGGAGGCGTTTTATGCAAATGCAAGATATTCACCTTTTCGAGGGAATTATGGTAACGCTGGAGGATATCGTGGACAGGGACGATCGTTTGGAGATTCCGGTTATAGGGGTGCGAACACAAGTCGATTTCCAGGTGCTGGTCGAGGGCGTTCCAGCTATAGTTATGGTTATAATCGTGGAGGATTTACAGGAGTAAATCGTGGAGCTGGTTTCCCAAGACGCGATAAGAGAGATTTCATTCCGAGGAGGGATGCACAGGTAAAACGATTGAATCCTATAGGATCTGATGGGAATGTTCTTCGCTGCAGTTCGTGTGAGTCAATTCGTCATTTGGTGAAGGATTGTATTGACAGCTACGAGAATATGGATCGGGTTTACGAGGCATCTATAGAGTTGGAACAGGATGATTACGGTGGCGAAGTGAACCTTGTTCTTTTCACAGGAGGAAGTTTAGACGAGTTGGGACGGTTGGCAGGCGAATCTTTAAACGCTGCTGTGCTAGATAGTGGTTGCAGTTCAACAGTTACAGGAAAGTTATGGATGGATTGTTATTTGGAATCTTTAACAGCGCAGGAAAAATCTATTGTGCTGATAAATCCTGGAGGGCGTTCTTTCCGATTTGGAGGTGGAGAAAAAAAACTATCGCTTTACGAAGTCATATTTCCGTGTGAAATGGCAGGCACAAAAATACGGATACGCACAGATGTTGTCGATAGTGATATCCCACTGTTACTCAGCAAATCGGCAATGAAGAAAGCGTGTATTAATCTGGATCTGGAGAACGATCGGGCTAAAGTATTTGGTCGAGATGTAACTCTAGATTGCACTACATCGGGTCATTATATTATTCCTCTTAAGAAAACTGATGTTGAAATCGGGATGTGTTTAGTATCGCTCGATGAACGACCAATAAAAGAAAAGAAAGAAGTTATATTAAAGTTACATAAGCAGTTTGCACATCCTTCGGGCAAGAAACTACGCGCATTATTACAAGATGCAGGATTTTGGGATAAAGATTGTGAAAAAGTTATTGATGATCTCGAAAGAAACTGTGAGATATGTCTAAGATTCAAAAAGACCCCTGCCCGTCCTGTTGTTGGGTTACCAATTGCTAAAAGGTTTAATGAAGCTGTGGCCATGGACTTAAAGGAATACAAACCTGAAATATATTTCTTACACTTAATCGACATGTTTACCCGGTTTTCTCTCTCCACCATTATTACGAATAAGAAACCTGATACAATAATTGATAAAGTAATGAAATTATGGATCGGTTCTGGTTTGGGCGTTCCGGAGAAATTTCTAGCAGACAACGGCGGTGAATTTGCTAACGAGAAGTACCGCGATATGAGTGAGAATCTTAACATTGAAGTTCTGAATACTGCGGCACAGAGTCCCTGGCAGAACGGATTATGTGAAAGGAACCACACAGTCATCGATGTATCTGTTCAGAAGTTAATAGAAGATAATCCTTCCGTTAGTCTAGAAGTTGCATTGATTTGGGCAGTAAATGCTAAAAATGCTCTTCAAAATGTTTCAGGTTTTTCACCTTATCAATTGGTATTTGGTCAGAACCCCACATTGCCATCTACTCTGATAGATAAGCCTCCTGCTCTAGAAGGTCAAACGATTAGTGAACAGTTTGCTATGCATTTGACATCACTACATGCATCAAGATTGGCATTTTTGAAATCGGAAGCTTCAGAGCGAGTACGGCGGGCGTTGCGTCATAAAATACGGGTATCCAATGAAAGTTTTCAATCCGGAGAAAAGGTGTTTTACAAACGAAACGATAGTCCTAGATGGCACGGTCCCGGTATTGTTATTGGCCAAGATGGCAAAATCATATTTGTACGCCATGGAAGTGTGTATGTTCGAGTGTCTCTTAACAGAATTGTAAAAGTGGGTAAGGAGTTTGCTGCGCAGCCGCATAGTGAAAATCAATGTAAAATAATTCAGAAAGGAAACACGGATGAGATTGACCCCGGTGAAGTGAGCGAAGATGATGAACCTAACTCACTGAATGATTGTGCCCAATATTCCCCAGAAGCCATAATTTCCGATACGACTACGAGAGCCGAGTCTCTGACTACACAACTTCCCAACTTTTCGGCAGTAACCAGATCTTCATATCCAAAACCTAATGACAAAATTACTATACATGACCCAAATAATGATCAGTGGTTTTCAGCAACCGTACTCGGGAGAGCCGGAAAAGTATCAGGAAAATATTCCAACTGGTATAATATTGAAGATGTGACAGGCAATTCACGGAGCGTTGATTTAGAGCAGTTACAATGGAAGCCTGAATCTGTGGAAGAAGTAAATTTGGTTCTCATTCCACGGGGGGAACATAACAGACCGGAGTGTATGAATGCAAAGGAGATTGAACTTAAAAAACTCATCGATTTTAATGCCTATAAGGAAGTCGTTTATTCTGGACAGAATTGCATATCGACCCGTTGGGTTTTATGGTATAAAGGAGAAGAAATACGTGCGAGGCTTGTAGCTCGTGGTTTTGAAGAGGAAGTTGATTTTCCTACTGATTCGCCTACAGTGAATAAGAGCACCTTGCGTATTGTACTTGGTCTTATAGCTACAAATGCATGGATTGTTAAAACAACTGATGTTAAATCTGCTTTCTTACAGAGTGAAGATATGTTGCGTCCAGTTTATTTAACACCTCCTAAAGAAGCCAAGGCAGCGTCGGGTACGGTGTGGCATCTTCAGAAATGTCTTTATGGGCTTAACGATGCTCCAAGGCAGTTTTATATTAGCGTGGTTCAAGCACTAATATCCCTTGGATGTAAGAAATCACAGTTGGACCCTACCCTGTTTTATTATTATCATAAGGAGAAGCTATGTGGCTTGCTAGTTTCTCATATGGACGACTTTTTACATGCTGGCACCAAACATTTTGAATTGGCTGTTATAAATGAACTGAAAGCGAGATTTATTGCGGGCAAGGAAGAGCAGAGAAATTTCAAATATATTGGCTTTGAGATTCGCCAGGAGTCTGACAATGGAGCGATCCATCTAATTCAGGACAGATATGTTCAAGGACTTGATACTCGAGCTCCGGATCAAGTCTTTGGTGTTGATAAGAGTGAAACTTTATGTGCAAAGGATATGTCTATTTACCGATCTTTGGTTGGAAAACTGAACTGGGTAGTTCAGGGATGTCGCCCTGATTGGTCATTCGATTTGCTGGAATTGAGTACAAAATTCAAGAATGCGCGCTTGGAGAACCTCATTCGTGTAAAATCAATTATTCGAAAGATTAAGGACTCTTCCTGTTATATTTTGTTTCCGAATCTTGGATCCTTTTACTTTTGGAGAATTGTTGTGTTTACTGACGCAGCGCTAGCGAATCTTAATGATAAAATCAGTAGTACCATGTCTTTCATCGTATTCTTGGTCGGAATGGGACAGCGATCTTGTCCAGTCTCATGGACCACTAACAAGATCCGACGTGTTGTCAGATCAACTATCGCAGCAGAAGCCTTGAGTTTGGAAGCAGGTTTGGAAGAGGCGATTTATATTCGTAGCATCGTTCTGGAACTTTTAAGTGGAAATGAAGTTCCACTTCCAATTACTGCCTATGTTGATAATAAGAGCGTGATAGAATCAATCCACTCTACCAAGCTGGTTGATGACAGAAAGTTACGTATTGATCTTGCTGCAATAAAAGAATCGCTGGAGAAAGGTGAAGTAAAGGACATCTGTTGGATTTCGGGGCAGATGCAACTGGCAAACTGTTTAACCAAGAGAGGTGCCTCGGGTTTGTCGTTATTGCAGGTCATGCAGAAAGGAAAGCTGGTGATTTAGACTATTTTAGTTTCATGTATTTTTGCCTTTCTTTCGGTCTTCTATTCTTAGGATTAACAGACTTAATTCTGGTCAGTTAAAAAAAAAAAAGAGAAGAAAATAGGGGGAATCTGTTATGTAATATATATTGTGATAACTACTGTAATACGACCTGGCATGTCTGCATGTTGCGACCGGGTGTCTTGTATTATTATATTTACCATATAGTGTTTAGTGTTATTAAATACATACAGGTACTGGTTACCGGTACAAGCATACAGCTATATTTTCAATAT
>JAUCBJ010001448.1:0-25039 GCA_032718475.1 Nemertoderma westbladi | reverse complement strand
GATTTTTACATTCACAGTGATAGTCACTTGAACTGGAATCAATTACCTACTGTTAATTATCTACTGTGTTACCCTTAATTATTTTATAATAAATTATAATATCTATAATATTTACTATGTATTTCATTTTAGCTTATGTGAAAGAAATCGAAGCTAAACCTGAGGCATCGACATGGGGTAAGAAGTTGGTGTTCGGTAATCTGTTGGCGGAGTTCCCTGCCGGAACCGGCAATGGCGGATGGGTCCATTCTGTTTCATTCTCTCCCAACGGTTGGTTATCTCACTGCGCGGCGACGTGAGGAAACTTTTTATGGCTATCAATTATTGACATATTTCCTGGCACTATTGCTTATTTCTCCCAGATAAAAGATTTCAGAGACCGGCATTTGGCGATGGTTTTAAAATTATTTATTTGTTATTTAATTTTTATTTCAAAACAATGTTTTTGAAGTAAAGAGAAAGTAAAGTTTTCTTCGGCCGTTTTGCCAGGGATTACGCACAAAGTCTGACGACTTATTTCCAGTGCGGTTCCCTCCAAGAACTATACTCCCCAGGGGAAACTTGTACCCATTTAGCTACCTACAGTACCGCACCATTGAAGGATGCAGAGATGCGCCCTGGTTAGTTTCTCTTACAACATTGGAGGTTTCTCATTGGTTCCCCAAGTTTGACACTAGAACAAAGTCGCCTCCGCTTTGCAGGACATTTTCGCCGTGAGGACCAGCCAGTGCATAATCTCGTGCTTTGGCAGCCTCACTGAGTGAATAAGCATGGTGGACAGCCCATGACTTCTTGAGACGCATCTTAAAGGACACTGGCCTTGAAGATGCGGATGATCTTGTAAATGTCATGGGTGATAGGGAGTTGTGGCGGCGCAATTTTGTCGACCGGCCAGCACAGCTTTCTTAAAAATGCAGCTGCAATGCAGCATGCCGATCCTAGTAGTAGTAGTAGTTCTTTTACAAAACAGGGGGGGGGGGTCGAACCCACGACCTCCGGAAAGATTTGAATTCAAAGCAACGTATTTAACCACAGCGCCGAGGTGGGATCTCGAACTTTCTAAACAATTAACTCTCGTATCTCCGCGATATCCAGTCCAAGATTCAGATTATCTTATATTTAGGTCAATAGTATAACCATATGTATATTAATATACTGTACCGTATCAAATAGAAGAGCGAGCGAAACGAGCTATGATTGTTAAAATTGTATTTTATATCGCAGAATTGGAAAGGTTTCTCTAACACGGGCTGTAACTAATTCCTTTATTATTTTGTGTAAATAGGAAATAAATTAGCCTGGGTCGGTCATTGTTCATCGATAGCGGCAGCCGATAGCGCTAGTGACAATCAAGTTGCCATATTGGATTGCAATCTGTTGCCAATGGTAACCTGCCTGTGGGTTACGGAGAATTCTATAGGTATATTTACAATATTATTTAACACATCCTATAAAATCTAGCCATTTGTTTCCGAACGGATCTCTTCAATATATGTACGGCCCATGTGAAGAATACCAGACTTTCTGCCGTTATATTTCACTTTGCAGTTACCCCCATGTGAAGAATACCAGGTTTTCACGGGTAACAGAAGGGTTGTATTAACCAAAACAATAAACGAATTAGAATATGTACAGGTTATAAGAGAGAAATAAGATCTATAAAATACTTAATAAAGATAAATTTACAAAAATAAAAAATCTTCATATATAAAATTCCAATAAAAAGTCGACCGAAAAGTGAAATCCTGGTATTCTTCATATGGGCGATATGTACAGTAGTTACTACAGTAGTAGGTCTACTTTGAGGGGAGATTGCGCACGTAATATCTATGAACCTTTAGCATACAGTTTTAAAGCGGCCCAGATATATCTTCTACAAAACATTCTAAAATTAATCATTATGCGGGTGTTACCACGATTTTACGTTCAATCGCTGACCCAGACGCACATGTTCAGACAGACGTGACAGATCTAGACTACTATAATTCGTGGCTCACAATTCCACGACTGTGGCTACTATTTATTGCAAATTGTCCATTGTCTGTTTGACCGTAATATCCTTCGTATCCTATGTGTTACCTTTAATCGAGATAGGGTTGGGGGACAAAAACGAGAGATTACAGTAGATCTGTCCTCTCGTTTTTCCCGCAACCCTAACTCGATTATGTTTATCCCGGCGGTGATCTGGGCCCGTAACCATCTTTGTGGAAGTCTAACCTTTTATATTTCTCCTTCCAATATTATTGTCGTCTTTATTACAGTGGGGGCGGGCTTTGATTGCCAACCACTGCTCTTCAGTCACGGTGGTGGTCAGCTGTCATTGGTTGCCGGTCTCGATAGTAAAGTGTCCAGCAAAGAGAAAACCGTAACTGCTATGAGTATGTTCAAGGATATGGACAAGAAGGGAGCAGGGGAGGTTAGTAAGAATTAATACGTTATGTTCAAATCGATCGGAAAAATTGAGCTGATTTGTTGATGTTATCAAATTTGTTAATTTGGGAAACTGGGAAAAATAAAAGTTCGTTTTTTGTAAACTTATTTTTTTATCTCATCGACTTTTGGGCTATTCATTGAAAAATAGGACATAGATGTAAAAAAAAAAAATTTTGTGTAAACATTTTTTTATATATCAGTCTCTACTCATTTTTGTTCAATTTTTCAAATCTGCTCTCAAAAAATAGAAGTCATTATCACAAAATAGACAATTTTTTCTTTGAAAAAAGTTATTTTTTTATTTCATTGCCATATATATTATACCCTTGTTAAACTGACAACTTCTCAAGGACAAAATAAGATAATTAGTGCGATTTGAAAGAACATAATTATGTTCTTTCAAATCGCACCACTTATCTTATTTTGTCTCAAATTAAGATATCCTCCTGGGATCACCATAACTCTTCTCAAGGATGTAAGTCGCTTATCGTAGGGCTATGGTCATGATATTTACATCAGGTAGTACCTGAAGAATGACTTTACAATTTAGTGTAATGTTTGACCCCATTATAGTGTTGGACATTACATTTTGATCTAAGAAAAGGAACTAACATTTGTGTATTGTCCGAAACTGTTTTTATACTATTTACTACATAATTTTTTTACTATACAATAATCAAAAATGGTAAAAACCAACGTGGGCAATCATGTGGGCAAGTTTTTAATTTAGTTCAATTACAGGGTGTAGTATAAAATATACTGATAAAATTTAGAATGTCTGTAATGTCCAACACTAAACCCTTTTACAACTTGTTAGAATGAGTTTGTAAAAGTCGAAAAAAAAACAGAAAACATTATGACAAAACTCACAGACACCGACTAAAGACCTAGGGCCACCATAATATCCTGACGAAGGCGAGTACTAACATAGTGTCCACATGTCATTATCGGTTTGTAATGTATTTGCTGACCCCTTTTCATCGTTATCATTTACGAAAATCATATTGCACTATGATATTATAATCTTTAACACTAATTGGCCTTCAAAACACAACACATACCGGTACTGAATATTTGTTAATTTATTATCTTAGGTTTCCACAAGCGTTGCCACAAAACACCAATCAGCAATTAACGAAATTAGAAGCGTTTCAAAAGGCAGCAAAGGTGTGAATAAGATATCCACATCTGGAACTGATGGACAGATGATAGTATGGAATCTAGATTCACTAGAGAAGTCTATTGAAGGTCTTAGAATATCATAAGCGATAGGCCTATATATTGGAATGCTTATAAAAACTATGACTCATTCACCCATTGTGATTTTATAGTTAGTTAACAAATAATTTATTAAATATAAATCGTGAACAATTATTACTTTATAATTTCAATCTTACTCAGCCTAGATATATATTTTTGTGCAAATATAATTTCTACGTATATCTGATTGTGTATTTTTGAGCGTCGCATTGAATTACTTAATATTATTGTTTTATAATTAATATTATATAATATATACTCAATATGAAGAAACCTACGGCAGTAAACCTGTAAACTACACCGCTAATGGTAAACCGATGGAGTCAAATTGTACTGCTTGTTGATATATATAGCGGTACACTACATCTATGCATTCAACAATGTACCCAATGATGAATCAATAATTAGAATTTAAATTTTAGTTAACACATAGATTATTATTGTTATTATTATATTATATTATTTGAATTAATATTTATTTAAAATAATGAGCATGTTAGAATCCAATATTACATCGTGCACAATAAATATACTCCATTATTTTAATGAAACGCACGGCTTTCAAAACAAAACAATGTGTCAATTCAAATATTCCCGCAGCGGCACGCTTGATATTGACGACAATGCCTAATAATGATTGGCTGATATGATGGTGTGCAGTAAATGATTACTGGTTATGTGGTTAAGCGGGAAATTCAAACACTCAAATCAATTAGATCAAACTAAGACTAAAGTCAATTAGATCAAACTAAGACTAAAATCAAAGAGACACCCGATTCAGTACTCGATTCCGACAGTACAGTCCAGCAGTCAGTACTGTAGGCCTACTCACACTTTACGCAGTACTGTTGGGTGGCGCAGTGGCGGTTCGGTTGATCTTAATAATGATGTCAGTTTCAGTTTCCCCACTATCTGGGTAGAAGAGTAGGCCCAGAGGCCTATTACAGTATTATTGTATTACAGTTACAGTACCTGAGTACTGCAGTATTAACAGATTAAGTAGAGTTTTATATTAATTTATTTAATTATGCAGTTATGTTATGTCTGTATGTCAGACAGTCAGTATGTACCGGACCGGTATGGTCTTTGGTCGTTGTTAATGAATCGGTACTGCTACTGCAGTACTGAGTAGGCCTACTGCTGTACTGTGTAAACAAACAAGCAGCGCAGGTGTTCTGAGTTCCATGTGAATTAGGTATTAATTACAGTATTAGCACTCACTATCAGACTATATGAGCTGCGAACGGCTGTACAATACAATCTGACAATGAGCGGAAGGGGACGGAGATACAAGAGCGGAAATCGTCGACCCGTCAGTACTGGGGCTGCGTCCCGGGGGGCCGGGATGGCTAGACGACATCCGGCCGGGTTGAAGGGAAAAGAAATAGGGATGTGGTACCGGGACAACGCTAACAGAGAGCCGAAATCTAAGAAAAGGAGTCTAGACGCTTCCAATCTCTCGTGGAACGCCGACGCACGGATTGCCAAACTGCTTGAAGGTATTCGTTCTGAACCCGCCCCTTCGCAGTCTGCAGATAATTATCCTCCACCTGCCTTCGATCGCTTCTCTGCCGTGTTTAGTCGTCGGTCGTTGGTTGACGTCGACGCTGTTAATTTATCTTTAAAAGACGACCAACTGAGAGTGCAGAGGTCAGCGTTGTACGACGGTAGAAAACGCTTACCAGTTTGGGAAAAGCGGAATGAGCTCTTGGAAATGATTGAAAATAACCATGTAGGTAAAGGTAATAAGGACATGCGGGGCAGCAGGGTCTAACTGCTCGACTAGCTAAAAGCGAAGTCGGTAGAGCGGTGATCTCTTAATCCACAGCTGTTTTGTTCCATGCCCTTGACATCACATAAAGTGCTATAACTTTAATTTTTAAGATGCCTTTAAGTCATCCAGAAGGCCATACAGCCGAACCAGGGTGGTATGGCCTAGCCACCCTAGTTTCATTTTTTAAAAACCTCTGAGTACCTGAAATCGAGAATTAACATGTCGGGTTTCATTAGTTTAATACTGTAGTACCTGAGATAAGTAGTTCTCTTCCTATGGGTGGCCAGGATGGTTTTATGTAGAATGTAAATATACTCAGTGCTCACTGTGGGTTTAAAAAAGTCGGTAAAACCCAGGTCTACCTTAGTCTTTATTTTATCTTCTATAGGTAAGCTTGGTTTCCGGGGCAACAGGGTGCGGAAAGACCACCCAAGTTCCCCAGTTCGTGTTGGATAGTTACATAGACGCTATGCGCGGCAACCAATGCAACGTGGTGTGCACGCAACCACGACGAATCAGCGCAGTGTCAGTGGCTGCGAGAGTGGCTAATGAGAGGGGAGAAACAACAGGCAACAGTTGTGGTTAGTTGAACATTAGTCAGTTAGTTCAGGGTGTAAAAGGGGATGTAATGGAGGGAGTGGAGGGGTTGGTTTTTGTAGCAAAGGGACAAAGGCTGATATACCGGTACTTGATTCTTTTTTGTTGAAGATCAATAATTATTGCTCAATGAGAAGTAAGTACAACATCTCTCATTATTTGCCTGCATTATATTATATCTCTCCCCATACACTTTTGTTTTTCCTACTTGTTTTTACAATTCAGTAGCAGTCGAAAAACAAAAGAAAAAAGGACAAACCACAGTTAATAAAAAGTAAATTAGAGCTAAAGAAATATTTAATTCTATAATATTAAAAATCTAAAAAATACAGCACAGCACAGGAAACAGAAAATAACATTGTTAACCCACAAAAGGAAAAACTGCCCAGTAAGAGTATCAGTCTCTCAACCGGAAGGTCGTGTGTTCCAGCCTCACTAAAGGAACAGCCCAGTTTTAATTATGCTGTTAACCCGAAGGAAGTTGCTTCAGCCCGCCCAACTGCAGCTATATTGGGAACCTGGGTTAGTGTGTTATGCTGTGGAGTAAATAAAAGGGTTGTATAGTGAGAGTATTCGATCTTGGGAGTTAATGTGGCGTAGCGCCCTCTTTCCAAACAGGTAACAGCTAAGAGAGGGGAACCTTCGGGTTGCCTCCAGTGGTATGTGTTTCACACTTTACCGATCACTTTTATCGCTTAGGTCTCTATTGGCCAGGGTCTTAACTGTTGTTGGGAGACACAAGTTCGACTCTCACATTACATATTTTTTAAATATTCATTGTAATGCTAAATACATATTATTATAAAGGTTAGTGTGACGGGATCGTAGATCCCGACCGGGTTAGATTAAGTACGCGTCACCGTTCTGCTGGGGCTGTTGAGCTAATGGTCGTTTTGGCCGAAGGCCGTCGGGGAAAATAACAGAGTTTGTGTTTCTCAATGTTAATGTTCCGAATGATAATAGCACATAATCAGTATGTAATGAATATCACAATACAGAATGACAGCCGAAAATACACAGATATTAATTGGTGATGTTGGTGGCGGTGACGGTCATAAACTATGACTGGTCTGCAACTCTGTAACTATATGAACTGACCGGTAAATCAGTAATACAGAATAATATATGATTGATACACACATATATTGGTTTCACCTCTTACTCTACTTGGCCTTCTGTACCCAGTGGATGCTTTCCTATCATTGTTCACGTGCTTCCCTCCCTGCTATTGGCTAATATACTAATTGTCACTTTGGCACTCCCTGCGAGTGTTTCCCCCCGCTGCTAGCCTCTACTAGCTGTATTCTCCCTCCGAGGTGGTTTGTCCTCTCACCTCTCTCTGTGGCTTTAGGGCTTGTGTCGCCCCCCCCCCCCCCCCAAAGTTGGTTATGAGGCGAGATTATTATTGGTAATCTCGTATCCCCAACTATATTAGTAAAATGCCACTGGTTCCATTTTGTGGTGGGTAATGTAATGGAATTGAATCCGCTTACATTTAGTAATATAGCAAAGCTAAAAAAATTAAAACTATTATTATTATTTTATTGTTACAGTTTATGCTATTTAATTTCCCTAATTTAATTATTTAATTTAGGCTACTCAATACGACTGGAGACCAGCCCACCCCGAGACCATGGGTCTATACTCTACTGCACCACCGGTGTGCTACTGCGGTGGCTGGAAATAGACCCCCTACTGAGTCGGTGCAGCCATCTAATACTAGACGAGATACACGAACGCAACCTCCTCGAAGACTTCCTATTGGTCATAGTCAAGGGGTTACTAAGGAAACGGGCCGACCTGCGGGTGGTGCTGATGAGCGCGACCCTGGAGGCCAGTAAGTTCAGCGATTACTTCTCCAACTGTCCGGTACTGGACTGCGGAGGAAGGGCCTTCCCCGTAGTCGGTCAATATCTCGAGACTATCTTAAACGAAGTTCCGTGGACTCCGCAGACGAAGCAGCGGAATTGGCGACGGATTGCTTGGCTGAGTCGCAATCGCAGTACCCGTAGAGAACGGTACAGACTCGATAGAGTTAGGTGCGAGTTGCCCGGTTATATCGAATCGATTAAAGGATCCGTGGATTGGCGAATTGTCGATGTTTTATCGACTATGGACCATACGGTACTCGATGTCGATTTAGCGTTTCGAACTATAAAGTGGATCTGCCTAAATAGACCTGCCGGGGCCGTATTGGTGTTTGTTCCAGGCTGGGCTGATATTTCGAAGGTTAGTGAAATCAATTCTATTCAATACAATAGTAAGGTTTGTTTATAGTGAAGGTAATGATTGGTGTTAATCTAATAAATACAAGATAACAGCGTAGCCCCTACCCAGGCTTTCCCCCTTGACTGGTCGATAAATGGGAATTAAGGTAAGTTGGGAAACAGTGGTCGAGGGTTTATTGTGGAAAATTACCCATGGTGGTGAACAGGAATTCCTTTTGGAAACAGAGTGGAGGGGTTTACTGTGGAAGATCACCCATGATGGTGAACAGGCATTCCATTAGGAAACAGAGTGGAGGGGTTTATTGTGGAAGATCACCCATGGTACTGAACAGTCATTCCTTTTGGAAACAGAGTGGAGGGGTTTACTGTGGAAGATTACCCATGGTGGTGAACAGGCATTCCTTTAGGAAACAGAGTGGAAGAGTTTACTGTGGAAGATCACCCATGATGGTGAACACTGAACAGGCATTCCTTCTGGAAACAGAGTGGAAGGGTTTACTGTGGAAGATCACCCATGATGGTGAACAGGCATTCCTTTAGGAAACAGAGTGGAGGGGTTTACTGTGGAAGATCACCCATGGTGGTGAACAGGCATTCCTTTAGGAAACAGAGTGGAATGGTTTACTGTGGAAGATCACCAATTGGGGTGAACATGCATTATTTTAGGAAACAGAGTGGAAGGGTTTACTGTGGAAGATAACCCATGGGGGTGAACAGGCATTCCTTTAGGAAACAGAGTGGAATGGTTTACTGTGGAAGATCACCCATGATTGTGAACAGGCATTCCTTTAGGAAAACAGAGTGGAGGGGTTTACTGTGGAAGATCACTCATGGTGGTGAACAGTCATTCCTTTAGGATTTATTATAGGAAGGGATCTAGGGGTCTTTACCTCGAATGATAAGTTTATTTTACCGAAAATAACATCTTTTATTGGCGCAATTGTAGGACTAATCCCATCACATGCGTACTTTTTAACCGGGTAGTGTACAAATTTAAGAATCGCGTAATTTTTCTTGAAATTAATATCTCATATCTCTCCAAACCACGTACGCGTTTCGACCTTACTGGGTCTCATCAGCGTGGTGTCGGATTCGAACCTGAGACCTCGAAGTGGAAGCCGAGACTACAACCACTAGGCCACAGGTTCTTGAGATATGGAGTATTAATTTCAAAGCCAGCTGCCATTTTATTAGCCCCTGAGTTTTTGATTATTGATAGTAACAATGTGTTGGCAAGCTGTATTAGATCCCTTCCTATAATAAATGTATAATAACAAACACCTCGAAAAATACAGCTTGCCAACACATTGTTACTATTCCTTTAGGAAACAGAGTGGCGGGGTTTAAAAAAACTGTGGCAGATCATCAATGGGGGTGAACAGGAATGAATTTAAACTTAACTTAAAAATTTCGATCCATTTTTTAATTGTAATTAATCATTTCAGCTGAATGGCCTCCTCCTAAATGACAATTACTTTACGGCTAACCATTTAATTATACCGCTGCATTCCCTTATGCCGACAATAAATCAACGAGCTGTGTTTGAGAGGTGAGATGAACAATAAAATAAATATTATTAAGAATTATCACTGTTCTTTAATCAGTTTACATACTTATTTATGTTCGAGCTGATTCAATTGAAACTGAATCTTATCAAGAACATTATGGTCGAACACCACGTTGAAGATCTACGAAATTAAGATTGAGCCAGGCCTTCGCAGCGCGAGAAGTATTAATGGATCTTACAGAATGCTTGGCATACAAATTTATCATTGAATACACTTTGTGCCCCCACCCCAGTTCAAATGCTATTCTGATAGCATTATTTATAGTCTTTTAGGAACCAACTAGTGTACAATCTGATTCATCCGCCCTCCGCATTTGTTTACTTTTTCTCCAATAATATTGCTGTAAGTTGATCTGATTAACGTCTTTATACATATCGTAATAGTCAGTGAGTTCCCTGTCAACCAGTCCCTCCCGAACAGCTTCGGTAGCTGTTTCTATGACGTCATCGAGGAAATCCGACGGCCACCGGATCTCGGAATCGGAAATAGTACCGTTTACGAACCGAACAACATGGAGACTAACTTCCGGGCTATTAATACCACTATGAGTCACATCCGAATTATTCGAACCACTTTGACTCATTTTCGGGTCGTTTGAATCACATTGACTCATCCGACTCTCTGTTGACTCATTTGAACCACCCCAACTCACCGCGGAGTCACCCCTTGTCTCGCAGACGATGAGGCCTATTAGTTCACCGTAGACCGCGATATCCAACACATCGTCCCGTGTGTAGACCTCCTCAAACTGGTATCCTAGCGACCCGGTGTGTCGGGCCCGTAGTACGGACATCCGTCGGTCCTGTACGACCGTGACGGCGCTGCCACAGACCGGTTCGAGTCGGGTAAAAGGGCGATCCACCGTGCCGCGCCATGTCGCGAGTCGTAGGCCGTCGTCGTTGTAGGCCCATAGGATAACGGTGCCGTCACCGGAAGCGGAAGTGAGTAGGTCGTGACCGGAAGTGAGTAGGTCGGCACCGGAAGTGAGTAGGTCGTGACCGGAAGTGAGTAGATCGGCACCGGAAGTGAGTAGGTCGGCACCGGAAGTGAGTAGGTCAGCACCGGAAGTGAGTAGGTCGGTACCGGAAGTAAGTGTGTCAGGACCGGAGGTAAGTTTGGCGGGACCGGAAGTGAGTTTGGCTTGACCGGAAGTGAGTTTGGCTTGACCGGAAGTGAGTAGATCGGAACCGGAAGCGTGCACATTAGATAGCACGGCGAGATGAGACACGAACTGTTTGTGACCGAGGCAGTAATTCCGCACGTTGTACGAGTTGGGGAAGCGACTCACTCGTACCTTCTCGTCTCTATCTGCCGTCACTACCACCTCGTCGTTGGGAGACACAACCATCGCGGTTACTATCGAGAAGTGGCCTAGCAACGGAGGGTCCTCTAACACTCGGCCCTGGTTGCTTAGCAACCCGGCGCGAAGGTAGACGTTGCCCTGCCGGTCGCCAACCAGTAGCCGTTCTGGTGGCCGCGCAGTGAAGGCCAACGCTGTACATCGTTTAGACTCTCTGTGCTCACATAACAACCGCCACGACGACGTCAGCCACACGTGGACGCATTTATTGGACGTTGCTATTGCGACCATTTCGTTGCTATTGGATACGGCGAAGTCATCGATACCGAATTGGTGGTCGACTGGTGTCGGATTGGTTACTGAGTCTGTATGTCCGTTATTTGGGATTTCGGTATCCGAGTCGGAACATTCACCCCCCGTTGGTTTAGTGGGTGGAACCTTGGCGTCCCCTGAGCCACTCACCTTCCAGTCGTAACGATATAGCAAAGATTGGGTGGTTATTGTGGTGTCGTAAACTCTTAAACCGCATTTACTAGCCACACAAACCCAGCTGTCTCTGATTATAATAGCAAAAGGCTGCATCATATCTCAGTGCAGCAGTATTATTCTGTTATAAGTTATTGCTATGCTGCTACGTCAGTACGTCAGTACGTTTAATAACGTAGGCCTACTGCGGTAAGTGGTACTGACTGATGTATAGGATGGAGAGATACAACCACCGTATAAATATTAAATAAATAGAAACAAAAGGTATTTGACCATTTGAGAACAACAGATCGCATCACAATTCACTTCACCAGTTCGTTGATACGTAGATTTGTTCCATTGGTTGTACTGCTGTACTGTACTGTATACGTTTGGTAACTTACAAATACTATTAAACTTGGTACACATTACCCAACTAACCCTAACCAAAATTTAAAATCAAAAACATACCGGTAGCCTGGCTGCCTGGTAGCAAAATGCAATGAAATTCACTAAAGTAACACGGCCTGACGGTTCCGGTACACTAACGCTACGCTACTTACAAAGACACACATGGATACAGTTACGGACGAGGCTTGACCAACTAACCCTAACAATGCAGTCAATGAGGCAGTCAGGTTACAGGATAAATAAATAAAATTGATTCTGTCAGGAGGGTCCCATATCTCAATTTCTAGTACGGTAGGCCTGCAACTGAGCAAGGCCTACTACTGTACTACCGGTAGATGAGTACCGGTCACTGGTCAGCTGATAGTCTTCTAGTAGGCCTTGATAACAAGAAACTAAATACCAACAAGCAGTTTAAAACTCCCTCTCTTTTTGTATGTTCTTAAATCCGTGCCAGTGAATTTGGGAACTTCCATACTAACCATACATGTTGTATTTTAGGAAATTACCAGGAAAGAAGGAATGTATATACATTGATACATACACCTTCACCACAAAGATATGTATTACCGGTCGCCTCCATACTAACCTCCACCTCCTTAACATACGTTTCAGTAAGGTGAAGGCTTTCCTCTAATCCTATCTCCTTCCAACTTCAATAGCTGTAGATCATGCACAAGGAAATATGTTCTATAATAGCTGTGGCCTGCATGACTTATTCGTCATGACTACAGTGTGGTGTTGGATTTTGGTAATAATAGTTATTGTCAAGTTTGCATACAAAATATTAAGTTTGTTAATTGGGCATTATATCTTATACCATGGATTCTGCGTAGCATTCTTGTGTATGTGCCATCGATGGATAGTGTCTTCTGCAGGCAGTAACAAACTTGTGTATGTGCCATCGATGGATAGTATATTTAAATGGGAAAGAAGTCGAAATGATGCCGTTCGTGGCGTATCCATAATTATAACTTCAGGGATAATGACTGTAGAAAGGGTCTAATGCCACGGTTAACGAAAACAGTTTCTATTTATATGGCCATTTCATCCTCACGGACGTCTTCAGTAAATAAATTAAAATAACATTAAAACACAATTTATAAACCTAAACCATAATATTAAATTTAACGTACGGTACAACCAATTATTATGCCACCAAATTCCGATATATACAGTATGATAGGATGTATGTATTAGATTAACATATTTAAATAGAGGGGTAGAACTTTAATATTGATCTGAGGCGGGACGCCATAAATTGAGGCGGGAAGTTAGATTGGCGGCAAGATTTAAAGTAATCAATTTGTTGTAGCGTACGTACTTGGTTTAGTTTAAGTTTTAAACAGTTTCTGACATCGTTGATTGCCCTTGGATCTATATTTAAATGGGAAAGAAGTCGAAATGATGCCGTTCGTGGCGTACCCATTTATGGCGTCCCGCCTCAGATCAATATTAAAGTTCTACCCCTCTATTTAAATATGTTAATCTAATACATACATCCTATCATACTGTATATATCGGAATTTGGTGGCATAATAATTGGTTGTACCGTACGTTAAATTTAATATTATGGTTTAGGTTTATAAATTGTGTTTTAATGTTATTTTAATTTATTTACTGAAGACGTCCGTGAGGATGAAATGGCCATATAAATAGAAACTGTTTTCGTTAACCGTGGCATTAGACCCTTTCTACAGTCATTATCCCTGAAGTTATAATCGATGGATAGTGTCTTCTGCAGGCAGTAACAGACTTGCAGGGGTTGCCTCATAGCAACACAAGCTGCTTTTGTCAGGAATAAATTTACTTATCGGGTATGATTCTAGGCGATTTCCATATCCTTGATAGTGTACTTAATTGTTTGCCATTTGCCATTGATCTCCAAATCCAAGGGGCTTTGGCATATCTGTGGTTAGCATTTCTAAACAAAACAATAAATGACTTAAATAATATAAGTAAAAAAATAACAGTTAGCAACAAATAACAATTAGTTCAGTTGCCAGTTGTTAATTGCTACTTGACAATATTCATATTATGTTAAATTAATTTCATGAAATCTATTCAAATAATTCATGAATTTATTTCTACTGGAGTTAAAATTTGTGTGATTTGGAAAATTTTGATATTGTAAAATTCAATTAAATAAAATAAAAATATTTAAAATAAAATGTTTATACCCTGTGTACAAGGCTGAGATAACTCCCTCTTTAAATGACCTCCCAGGCCTCTCAACCTAGGCTGAGAACCCTCCCCAGTTATTTCAGCCTAGGCTGAGAACACTCCCCAGTTATTAGTTATTTCAGCCTAGGCTGAGAACCCTCCCCAGTTATCTCAGCCTAGGCTGAGAACACTCCCCAGTTATCTCAACCTAGGCTGAGAACACTCCCCAGTTACCTCAACCTAGGCTGAGAACACTCCCCAGTTACCTCAACCTAGGCTGAGAATACTCCCCAGTTACCTCAGCCTAGGCTGAGAATACTCCCCAGTTACCTCAGCCTAGGCTGAGAACACCCCTCAGTTATCTCAGCCTTGCTGAGAACACTCCCCAGTTATCTCAGCCTAGCCTGAGAACACTCCCAAGTTATCTCAGCCTAGGCTGAGAACACTCCCCTTAGGGGGGATGACTCCCCTAATTGCGAAAAACCCTACAAATAATTATTTATTACATGTGTGCTCTTTAAGTTAAATCCTGATGCCGCCTTTCTCAATGTTAAATATTTATATTAAATACTGTAGTTAGAATAGAAAAGCCCGCCTCTGGTTACCTGCTCTTATTTCTCATTTTGTATTGTAACTGTTTATTGTTTTGGTTAGAAAAGCTCGCCTCTGTAGCCTGAAAGTGAAAGTAAAAGAGCGTTCGTGTGTCACTTTGTAGGACACATACTGACTCCTCAAATGGGATTTTTGTTATGTAATATATATTGTGATAACTACTGTAATACGACCTGGCATGTCTGCATGTTGCGACCGGGTGTCTTGTATTATTATATTTACCATATAGCGTTTAGTGTTATTAAATACATACAGGTACTGGTTACCGGTACAAGCATACAGCTATATTTTCAATATATAAACTAGGATCAACAGTGGTAGCAGAGCGTGTTAGCGTATTGTTAGCGTATTATTATTTAGTTTGCGTATTAGCGATATGGCGTCTTCGAGTTATAAAAATCCGCCACTGTTCAACAGTGTGAGCAAGCCTTACGAACGATTTATACAGGAAGTCAACGCATGGTGCGAAGTGACGGAGTTGGTAAAAGAGAAACGCGGAATTGCGATTGCGTTGGCATTGCTGGAGGATGATCCATCCGGAGTACGGGACAAAGTGTTTAGCGAGATAGGTTTAGCGGATCTTAAATCGGTTGATGGGGTAACTCGTTTAATAACTTTTCTTGATGATATTTTTAAGAAGGACGAATTATCGGCGGTTTATGAAAAATATACGCAATTTGATAGATATCGATATTCGAAAGACAGCGGACAGACGTTGGATGTGTTTATAATAGAGTTCGAGAAGCGATATAATAAAAGTAAACAGTGTGGTATGGAGCTGCCACAACCTCTCCTGTCATTTAAAATGCTAGATGCGGCAAACTTGTCGTATAAAGATCGGCAATTGGTTCTTACAGCTGTCAATTACTCGGAGAAGGGGTCGCTGTTTCAGCAAACAAAAGCGGCGTTACGTAAGTTTTTTGGTAGTCAATCCATGTCGACTATTGCGTCAACATCCAGTGAAGAGCATCGAGATCTTCCGATAAAAATGGAGTCGGTTAATATGACAGAAGAGTTTGAAGACGAGGAGGCGTTTTATGCAAACGCAAGATATTCACCTTTTCGAGGGAATTATGCTAACGCTGGAGGATATCGTGGACAGGGACGATCGTTTGGAGATTCCGGTTATAGGGGTGCGAACACAAGTCGATTTCCAGGTGCTGGTCGAGGGCGTTCCAGCTATAGTTATGGTTATAATCGTGGAGGATTTACAGGAGTAAATCGTGGAGCTGGTTTCCCAAGACGCGATAAGAGAGATTTCATTCCAAGGAGGGATGCACAGGTAAAACGATTGAATCCTATAGGATCTGATGGGAATGTTCTTCGCTGCAGTTCGTGTGAGTCAATTCGTCATTTGGTGAAGGATTGTATTGACAGCTACGAGAATATGGATCGGGTTTACGAGGCATCTATAGAGTTGGAACAGGATGATTACGGTGGCGAAGTGAACCTTGTTCTTTTCACAGGAGGAAGTTTAGACGAGTTGGGACGGTTGGCAGGCGAATCTTTAAATGCTGCTGTGCTAGATAGTGGTTGCAGTTCAACAGTTACAGGAAAGTTATGGATGGATTGTTATTTGGAATCTTTAACAGCGCAGGAAAAATCCATTGTGCTGATAAATCCTGGAGGGCGTTCTTTTCGATTTGGAGGTGGAGAAAAAAAACTATCGCTTTACGAAGTCATATTTCCGTGTGAAATGGCAGGCACAAAAATACGGATACGCACAGATGTTGTCGATAGTGATATCCCACTGTTACTCAGCAAATCGGCAATGAAGAAAGCGTGTATTAATCTGGATCTGGAGAATGATCGGGCTAAAGTATTTGGTCGAGATGTAACTCTAGATTGCACTACATCGGGTCATTATATTATTCCTCTTAAGAAAACTGATGTTGAAATCGGGATGTGTTTAGTATCGCTCGATGAATGACCAATAAAAGAAAAGAAAGAAGTTATATTAAAGTTACATAAGCAGTTTGCACATCCTTCGGGCAAGAAACTACGCGCATTATTACAAGATGCAGGATTTTGGGATAAAGATTGTGAAAAAGTTATTGATGATCTCGAAAGAAACTGTGAGATATGTCTAAGATTCAAAAAGACCCCTGCCCGTCCTGTTGTTGGGTTACCAATTGCTAAAAGGTTTAATGAAGCTGTGGCCATGGACTTAAAGGAATACAAACCTGAAATATATTTCTTACACTTAATCGACATGTTTACCCGGTTTTCTCTCTCCACCATTATTACGAATAAGAAACCTGATACAATAATTGATAAAGTAATGAAATTATGGATCGGTTCTGGTTTGGGCGTTCCGGAGAAATTTCTAGCAGACAACGGCGGTGAATTTGCTAACGAGAAGTACCGCGATATGAGTGAGAATCTTAACATTGAAGTTCTGAATACTGCGGCACAGAGTCCCTGGCAGAACGGATTATGTGAAAGGAACCACAGAGTCATCGATGTATCTGTTCAGAAGTTAATAGAAGATAATCCTTCCGTTAGTCTAGAAGTTGCATTGATTTGGGCAGTAAATGCTAAAAATGCTCTTCAAAATGTTTCAGGTTTTTCACCTTATCAATTGGTATTTGGTCAGAACCCCACATTGCCATCTACTCTGATAGATAAGCCTCCTGCTCTAGAAGGTCAAACAATTAGTGAACAGTTTGCTATGCATTTGACATCACTACATGCATCAAGATTGGCATTTTTGAAATCGGAAGCTTCAGAGCGAGTACGGCGGGCGTTGCGTCATAAAATACGGGTATCCAATGAAAGTTTTCAATCCGGAGAAAAGGTGTTTTACAAACGAAACGATAGTCCTAGATGGCACGGTCACGGTATTGTTATTGGCCAAGATGGCAAAATCATATTTGTACGCCATGGAAGTGTGTATGTTCGAGTGTCTCTTAACAGAATTGTAAAAGTGGGTAAGGAGTTTGCTGCGCAGCCGCATAGTGAAAATCAATGTAAAATAATTCAGAAAGGAAACACGGATGAGATTGACCCTGGTGAAGTGAGCGAAGATGATGAACCTAACTCACTGAATGATTGTGCCCAATATTCCCCAGAAGCCATAATTTCCGATACGACTACGAGAGCCGAGTCTCTGACTACACAACTTCCCAACTTTTCGGCAGTAACCAGATCTTCATATCCAAAACCTAAGGACAAAATTACTATACATGACCCAAATAATGATCAGTGGTTTTCAGCAACCGTACTCGGGAGAGCCGGAAAAGTATCAGGAAAATATTCCAACTGGTATAATATTGAAGATGTGACAGGCAATTCACGGAGCGTTGATTTAGAGCAGTTACAATGGAAGCCTGAATCTGTGGAAGAAGTAAATTTGGTTCTCATTCCACGGGGGGAACATAACAGACCGGAGTGTATGAATGCAAAGGAGATTGAACTTAAAAAACTCATCGATTTTAATGCCTATAAGGAAGTCGTTTATTCTGGACAGAATTGCATATCGACCCGTTGGGTTTTATGGTATAAAGGAGAAGAAATACGTGCGAGGCTTGTAGCTCGTGGTTTTGAAGAGGAAGTTGATTTTCCTACTGATTCGCCTACAGTGAATAAGAGCACCTTGCGTATTGTACTTGGTCTTATAGCTACAAATGCATGGATTGTTAAAACAACTGATGTTAAATCTGCTTTCTTACAGAGTGAAGATATGTTGCGTCCAGTTTATTTAACACCTCCTAAAGAAGCCAAGGCAGCGTCGGGTACGGTGTGGCATCTTCAGAAATGTCTTTCTGGGCTTAACGATGCTCCAAGGCAGTTTTATATTAGCGTGGTTCAAGCACTAATATCCCTTGGATGTAAGAAATCACAGTTGGACCCTACCCTGTTTTATTAGTATCATAAGGAGAAGCTATGTGGCTTGCTAGTTTCTCATATGGACGACTTTTTACATGCTGGCACCAAACATTTTGAATTGGCTGTTATAAATGAACTGAAAGCGAGATTTATTGCGGGCAAGGAAGAGCAGAGAAATTTCAAATATATTGGCTTTGAGATTCGCCAGGAGTCTGACAATGGAGCGATCCATCTAATTCAGGACAGATATGTTCAAGGACTTGATACTCGAGCTCCGGATCAAGTCTTTGGTGTTGATAAGAGTGAAACTTTATGTGCAAAGGATATGTCTATTTACCGATCTTTGGTTGGAAAACTGAACTGGGTAGTTCAGGGATGTCGCCCTGATTGGTCATTCGATTTGCTGGAATTGAGTACAAAATTCAAGAATGCACGCTTGGAGAACCTCATTCGTGTAAAATCAATTATTCGAAAGATTAAGGACTCTTCCTGTTATATTTTGTTTCTGAATCTTGGATCCTTTTACTTTTGGAGAATTGTTGTGTTTACTGACGCAGCGCTAGCGAATCTTAATGATAAAATCAGTAGTACCATGTCTTTCATCGTATTCTTGGTCGGAATGGGACAGCGATCTTGTCCAGTCTCATGGACCACTAACAAGATCCGACGTGTTGTCAGATCAACTATCGCAGCAGAAGCCTTGAGTTTGGAAGCAGGTTTGGAAGAGGCGATTTATATTCGTAGCATCGTTCTGGAACTTTTAAGTGGAAATGAAGTTCCACTTCCAATTACTGCCTATGTTGATAATAAGAGCGTGATAGAATCAATCCACTCTACCAAGCTGGTTGACGACAGAAAGTTACGTATTGATCTTGCTGCAATAAAAGAATCGCTGGAGAAAGGTGAAGTAAAGGACATCTGTTGGATTTCGGGGCAGATGCAACTGGCAAACTGTTTAACCAAGAGAGGTGCCTCGGGTTTGTCGTTATTGCAGGTCATGCAGAAAGGAAAGCTGGTGATTTAGACTAATTTAGTTTCATGTATTTTTGCATTTCTTTCGGTCTTCTATTCTTAGGATTAACAGACTTAATTCTGGTCAGTAAAAAAAAAAAAAAAAAAAAAAAAAAAACTACTGTAATACGACCTGGCATGTCTGCATGTTGCGACCGGGTGTCTTGTATTATTATATTTACCATATAGCGTTTAGTGTTATTAAATACATACAGGTACTGGTTACCGGTACAAGCATACAGCTATATTTTCAATATATAAACTAGGATCAACAATTTTCCCCTCTGTCTGTTAAGTTGTAAGGGAGATATTTAGGTACCATCATACAGTGATTGTTCGTTTAAGAGAGATATTTAGGTACCATCATACAGTGATTGTTCGTTTAAGAGAGATACTTAGGTACCATCATACAGTGATTGTTCGTTTAAGAGAGATATTTAGGTACCATCATACAGTGATTGTTCGTTTAAGAGAGATATTTAGGTACCATCATACAGTGATTGTTCGTTTAAGAGAGATATTTAGGTACCATCATACAGTGATTGTTCGTTTAAGAGAGATATTTAGGTACCATCATACAGTGATTGTTCGTTTAAGAGAGATATTTAGGTACCATCATACAGTGATTGTTCGTTTAAGAGAGATATTTAGGTACCATCATACAGTGATTGTTCGTTTAAGAGAGATATTTAGGTACCAGAGTTGGCGGATGACCCTGATGAAGTATACAAGGAAGGATGATGGCTAAACACCACGGCTACAATTCTTGTAATTATATTCTTGTGAAACAATAGGAACAACTTGTTTAGTAAACATTATTTCATCTCCTAGGCCTCCAAACGGGACTCGTAAGATTGTCATAGCAACGAATATTGCAGAGACGTCCATAACAATAGAGGATGTCGTGTATGTTGTTGACAGCGGCTTCAACAAGTTCACCGATTACGATATCGATAACGATGTCGCCACTCTGAAACCGCAGTGGGTGAGCGTGGCTAGCTCCCTGCAACGAGAAGGGAGAGCGGGAAGGGTGCAACCTGGGGAGTGTTATCATCTCTACTCTAAGGTTGGTGTATTAGATTCACAAGATATTAGGCAGTAATTATATTGTAATTTGTTCCAAATTCTCCACATACCTTTACCCATAACGGCTTGGTTATTAGCAGCTTGTGGTTGGGTTATAGAATACAATATAATTGAATAAAAATATAATAATACATTATATTATCACATTGCAGTGCAGTGCAAATGTATAAGTTACCATAATTATTATATATTCTTATTATTTTTAAGTTACCGAGATAAAACAATTAATGTGCGACGGGTCAGTGTAAATTGTATTCCTTTCGCATTGAATCATTGCGAGATTATTCTAGAACATAACTATTTCGTATTATGTCGCCAATTTCTAGAACTTCCTGCCACAAATATCTTATAGTCGAGTCAATCTAGCAAAAAACCCATAAGTATTTCGCAATCAATCCGAACCACACATTTTGGATTCTATATTACCTTATAAATTACCAAAAAAAAGTCTATAAAAATTTATTTTGCGGATCATATGTTTATTCATGGAAATTCTGCGTAAATTTGCATAACACAAGCTAAACAAAAGGAACAGTAGGGAAAAGTAAGTAGCAAATTGGTGATGTTCCAGAATAATTTAATTAATTTCACAATAAGCTGTGATTCAATGGGAAATCAGTAATATTTACACTGGCGTGTTACACATTAATTGCTATATCTCGGAAACAAACCAGAAGTCGCATCAAATTTTTAAATATATCAAAAACTTCACGATATATTAAGGTAACTGTTGTTAAATTATACAATTCCACTGCAAGGAAATTTCATAATTTCCATTAATGTTAGTGAAGATTTTTCACATAATTAAATTGTTATTGCTCTATTGAATTTAGGTGTAATTTATTTATTTGTTTTAGTTTGAAAACCACAATAGTTTATCATATAACAAATAATTTTTTGGGGATAAAGGTTTTTGAGGTCGATAAATCCGATGGGCGAGGTTACATCCACCCGTTTAGTAGAGAAGTTGTGTAAATAAGGTCCTTATATCGTACCAGCAAAATTGGTATTAAAAATGGTTAAATTATTAGACAAATTTCCGTTGCTCTGGAAACTAAATTGGTAACTATATAGAAGTGCATACTTCAGTCAATCGATAGTCATTAGAGTAAAGTTTGTCTGTACCAAATTTGGAGAAAATCCCACCAATAATAGACCCCTTGTTGCTATGTCAAATCCATGTTGCTAAGGAAAGAAACAGGAAATTGAAGGTGATCCGCATAATATATTTTTATAGACTTTTTTGGGGGTATTAACAAGGTAATGTAGAATAAAAAAAAATTGGTATGGATGAATAGCGAATTTGTTATGGGTTGACACCCTTTTTCGGCTAGATTGACTCGCCTGTTAACCCATAAATATTTTTTGGAGCTTGGGATGTCTATACGTCATCTATATATACCCTATATAACTCGCTAGATAGTAACTCGCAAAATCTATTCGATTATGTGATTTTTTCTCTAAGCCACTTCACTGGTATGTGTTTAGTGGGTTTAATAAATTAATTTAATAAATTTATAATATTAAAGGTTATTCACTTGCGGTTAATTTGAGCCACTATCTGAAATAGATATACCGATGCGATACTACAATTTCAATAACTAGTTCAGTAACTTATTGATTATATCGCAGAACGGTTGCCGTGTTTAATTTTGTTTCGCTTTAAATACTTTCAGTTTCGTTGCAACATTATGGATGAACACGATACCCCAGAGATACTGCGGACGCCTCTAGAGGAGCTCATTCTAAAGATTCATCTCCTCGAGCTGGGCCGGGTCGAGGACTTTCTCGCAAAGGCCATCGACCCCCCCAGTCGGCAGGCCATCACCGTGGGCGTGGGTAATCTGGTTGCCATGGGAGCGCTGCGGTTGGACGCCGACGGTCCGAGGTCGTTGACCCCGTTGGGACAGCACCTCGCCCGTATACCCGTGTCTCCTCGGATCGGGAAGATGATCGTCCTCGCTTCGATCTTCCGTTGCGTCGACCCGATTCTTACGATCGCGGCCAGTCTCGGCTTCAAGGATCCGTTTATCGTCCCTTTGGGGAAGGAGCAGGAAGTGAATAGAGCTCGGTTGTCCCTCTCTCGCGGGACTATGAGTGACCATATGACCATCCTATTCGCCTACCAAGGTTTGCTTTCTAAATATATAAAACTTTCCTGGGAAGTTTTGGGTTTAATGTAACCCTTTACTATAGTTTCATTCGTAAAATACTTTTATTTTACCGATTAAATCTGTATTAAATGAAGAACCGTCACATTGATATATCATGAGTCGTTTTTGCCGTTTTGTTTTTATTATTGTTCTAGAACAATAACACGAACAGAATCTACCTACATCCCACTAATAAATATATCGATTCCTCACTCCATGGTGGCTGCTATAGTATTAATTAATTAATTTAATTAATATGTGGTTTATAATATTATGTGTGTGTGGGTATTGTAGCCCGGTACACAGATACACACTGCGCTGATAAGTTGCCTGAGTACATTAATGTTGAGTAAGGTGGGTGTGGGTGTTAGTTGGTCGGCCGTAAATGCCTGTAAGTTAAAGATTTCTCTCACATCTATTAATTTATAATCCTGTACAGCTAAGCTAAATACTTGGGTAAATATTTATTTATGATGTTATAAATGGAAGATCTTTGCGAGAACTTTTGTCTGATCAAGTTGTTAAGTACATATTTGGGGAAAAAAAATCAACTCGGAAGCGTTGTAAACCACGATATGGGCGAAGGTTTTCACTTTCAGACATTTTGCCCTCTAGCGGCAGACTGGATAACTGAGCATCCTTTGGTGTAGTCGATATCTCCTAGGTTGCACCTGGTGTGTGTCAAAATGAAGGAAATCGGATGGAAGGACGATTAATTTTTATACTTCTAGCCCTCTAGCGGAAATATGTTGAAATAATGATGTCTCAAAGTCTGGTCCTTTTGACCTTTTGGATATTGATGTTTAACTAAGTTTCAACTCGAGTTTCAGCTTCTTATGTCGAAAGTTTCTACATTGGTACCCCAAGGTACAGATAAAGTGACCGCAAGTTACTTGACTATAGCGTTTCTGCTTAATAAGAAGGCCGTGATTAGAACTTACTAGATACGTTTTATAGTCCTGATTAATTAAATTCAAATCTAATTGAATTAATTTTAATGTCAGGCAGCTGGGGTTATAAATCAGACAACATTTTATGTTATCATTAATGTTGAATTGATGTAGAATGTTACATATAACTAAATTAACTTTCTTACAGGTTGGGAAGAAGCCTTGAGAGTTAGTCCCCGCGCGGCGGAGTCCTACTGTTGGGACTACTTCCTGTCCCGTCGAACTCTCGAGATGGTCCGGGACATGCGGTCCCAGTTCCGGGACTACCTCGCCGCTTCCGGGTTCCTTTACGACTCGGTCGACGGCAACCGGAACTCCGACAACGTCGCCCTCATTAAATCGCTCGTCTGCGCCGGTCTCTACCCCTCAGTGGCCGTCGCCACCCGCCGCGGTAAACGGGTATCTATAGTAACCGAGCAGGGCCGCGTGGAATTCCACTCGAAGTGCGTCGTCTCTCATTCCAAGGAATTCCCATTCGATTATTTTGTTTATTTTGAGAAACTCAAAACAACCGGGGGTATTTGTTTATTCGACGCTACCATGGTTTCCCCTTATACTTTACTTTTCTTCGGGGGAGAATTAACCTCAGGTTCCTCAGATGGCCACGAGATGGCGTATGTTAACCGACCGGGTAGCCTCCAAGGTATGATTTCTCTTCCTACTGACTCCTCCAGTTCCTTTTCTATCGACTCCTCCGGTGCTCTCCATGCGGACTCCTCCGGTGCTCTCCATGCGGACTCCTCCGGTTTTCTCCCCCCAGACCCCTCCGGTTTCCTCCCCCCAGACCCCTCCGGTTCCCTCCCCCCAGACCCCTCCGGTTTCCTCCCCCCAGACCCCTCCGGTTTCCTCCCCCCAGACCCCTCCGGTTCCCTCCCCCCAGACCCCTCCGGTTCCCTCCCCCCAGACTCCTCCCCTTGGCGACGGACTCTGGCGGCTTTACCGATCCGCTGTCGCTCCGATACCTTAGCGTTGGTCCGCGCGTTACGCTCCGAGTTGGACTCCGTCCTCCGGCGGTGCATCGCGGATCCGTCGACGGCCCGACGTCAGTCGACTCGTGACCGGTTGGTGTTGGACGCCGTGGTTGAGGTGGTCGCAGACGCCGAGGCTGGGAAAGGATGCGGGCCCAGCCACATACCCTCACAACATTCGCAATTAGGAAAATAATTCTTAATTAATAATTAGGTAAGCTGTCGATGGGCTTCG